>JANTCA010000211.1:0-10976 GCA_024741275.1 Chironex yamaguchii
TAGCAACTAGCCTTTCTGAGCTCGATATATTATGTTTAGGTAAAGGCAAACATGTCCAAGGTATCTCGTCGTCGCTTTGTGCTTTTTCATCGCTCTTGTGGTCATTCAAACTCCTTGTTTAAGTTAGTGTGTGACATCTTACGTAACTTTATGACGAATAATGTCCCATTGATTATTTGAGTTCTGGTGGTTTGGAGGTAAGTAGCTGCCTAGGCAGATAGGTAGGTAGGGTAGGTAGGTAGATCTGCAGACAAGTAAGTCAGTAGGTAGTTAGGTCGGCAGATAAAAAGTGAGGAGAGCAGGTAGGTGATGTACGTAGGTAGGTAGATCTGCAGTTAAGTAAGTCAGTAGGTAGTTAGGTCGGCAGATAAAAGGGAGAAGAGCAGGTAGGTGATGTACGTAGGTGGGCAGATCTGCAGTTAAGGAAGTCAGTAGGTAGTTAGGTCGGCAGTTAAAAAGGGAGAAGAGCAGGTAGGTGATGTACGTAGGTAGGTAGATCTGCAGTTAAGTAAGTCAGTAGGTAGTTAGGTCGGCAGATAAAAGGGAGAAGAGCAGGTAGGTGATGTACGTAGGTGAGCAGATCTGCAGATAAGTAAGTCAGTAGGTAGTTAGGTCGGCAGATAAAAAGGGAGGAGAGCAGGTAGGTGATGTACGTAGGTACGTAGATCTGCAGTTAAGGAAGTCAGTAGGTAGTTAGGTCGGCAGTTAAAAAGGGAGAAGAGCAGGTAGGTGATGTACGTAGGTAGGTAGATCTGCAGTTAAGTAAGTCAGTAGGTAGTTAGGTCGGCAGATAAAAGGGAGAAGAGCAGGTAGGTGATGTACGTAGGTGAGCAGATCTGCAGATAAGGAAGTCAGTAGGTAATTAGGTCGGCAAATAAAAAGGGAGGAGAGCAGGTAGGTGATGTACGTAGGTAGGTAGATCTGCAGTTAAATAAGTCAGTAGGTAGTTAGGTCGGCAGTTAAAAAGGGAGGAGACCACGTAGGTAATGTACGTAGGTAGGTAGATCTGCATATAAGTAAGGCAGTATGTAGTTAGGTTGGCAGATAAAAAGGGAGGAGAGCACGTAGGTAATGTACGTAGGTAGGTAGATCTGCAGACAAGTAAATCAGTAGGTAGTTAGGTCGGCAGATAAAAAGGGAGGAGAGCAGGTAGGTAATGTACGTAGGTAGGTAGATCTGCAGACAAGTAAGTCAGTAGGTACTTAGGTCGGCAGATAAAAAGGTAGGAGAGCAGGTAGGTAATGTACGTAGGTAGGTAGATCTGCAGACAAGTAAGTCAGTAAGTACTTAGGTCGGCAGATGAAAGGGAGGAGAGCACGTAGGTAATGTACGTAGGTAGGTAGATCTGCATATAAGTAAGGCAGTATGTAGTTAGGTTGGCAGATAAAAAGGAAGGAGAGCAGGTAGGTATTGTACGTAGGTAGGTAGATCTGCAGATAAGTAAGGCAGTAGGTACTTAGGTCGGCAGATGAAAGGGAGGAGAGCAGGTAGGTAATGTACCTAGGTAGGCAGATCTGTATGTGGGTTGATGTTTTGGAAATTTTCACTACAATATCTTGACCATCCATATAATTGTGATAACAGATTTACCTCAATTGAGTATGCTTTACTCATTTTGGAATAGAAAATATACGCTTTATACTAAAGAAATTTATGTGATTTTAGTGGTATCTACCAAAAAAGAAGGGAAGATAACATGCAAGCCGAAGCTTAGCAGAAGATATGGAGAAGAAGCTATCGTTTAGTGATTTTAGTGGCAAAATGGCATCCGATTTTTCTGGTGTGGGAATTTTTAATGATAAATCTTTAGAGACCTAAGATTAAAAGGTTGCCGTGACCCGTGGTACTTTGTATCATATCCACAGCAGATGAAATTTAGCATTAACTGGGGAGTTTGACAAGCAAATATATAAACTTTAGTTGTACTGCGTATTTGAGGCAGAAAACTACCGCAAAGCAATGCATTAAGAAGGCTGAAGACAAAAGAGATTTTGAAAAAACCATAGAATCCAAGAATAGCTAAGACATCAATAGAAAAGCTATCGTTTTGAATTCCAGGTAGGTTAGAAATAGTGACAGAGCGGGGAGAGCCAGGACAAGCAAATTAGAGTAAATTAATATTTAAAAATGTGTTATAGTTTTTTATCGATTGAAACTTTAATATATATTGCTAAGCTGTACGGCTTTTCAGTGAGTAGTTTTGTAACCTCGTTTTTATCTGACATACAACCTCGCTATGATCTAGGTCATGTCGGCTCATCAAGTTTTGGCGTTGTCTTGTTACCGGTGTTTCACTGCAATACGAGTGCGCGTTTTGTTTCATATGGTAGGATTTGTAGTGATTATTTTTTGCCTGTCTGTTCAAGATTTAATAGCTGTTTGAGGTAGCTTTCAGGTACCTTGCGTCGTCGGATTGATCCTACTTTTTGTCATTAGGAGCGGGACTTCTAAACGTACAGGTAACTGGTGGTAATGATTCACTAAGCAGATTAAAGATTAAGAACAAATTTGATCGCATAAAGGAGTGAGGTTTGAAGATTTTTTTATAAAAACGTGTAATTGCACTCTCCTTTTTGTCGTATAATGCAAAATATTTGAAACCTTAACGACTTAACAGTGATCAAGTAACGAACAAAATTAGTCGGTCGTCTGTGCAAAGAGCATCGTACTGATCATAAAAATAGGTAGTCTGTTTCTGCCGGTAATGAATATGAAGTATGCTTAAATCAGCATTATGCGTAAACATTGACAATATTCTTAAATGATGATAAAACTTGTAGATTATAGGATCCTAATTTTGAGTATTTTAACAAGGTGCAAGCAACAAGGTTAAAGAATTCTGTGCAAGTGATATTAAGGAAGAAATTCGATTTGCACCATACTGCCTCCAGCGGTACCGGACATCGGATAAATACGATGTTTACTAACCGATGTCAGATAAAATACGGTAATCAGAAATGCATTGATTTTATGTTATCATACGAGAAAAATTGATCTTGTAAAAAAGGACCCGTGTAAACGCTTTATTAACAGAAGTCATCATCAGTCATCATCATCAGTCATCATAATCAGTCATCATCATCAGTCATCATCATCAGTCATCATCATCAGTCATCATAATCATCAGTCATCATCATCAGTCATCATCATCAGTCATCATCATCAGTCATCATCATCAGTCATCATCATCAGTCATCATAATCATCATCATCATCAATCATCATCATCAGTCATCATCATCAGTCATCATCATCAGTCATCATCATCAGTCATCATAATCATCATCATCATCATCAGTCATCATCATCAGTCATAATCATCCTCGTCATCATTTTCGTCATCGTCGTGTTCATCAGCAGCAGCAGCATTATCACCGTCGTCGTAGTCATCATCATTATCACTATCATCTTCATCATCATTATTATCGTCATTGTTTGTTATAGTTATGTCCATCAGCTCGTAATGATTGTGGCCATCATTGTCATTACCAGCATCTACATTGTTATTACACTACATTGCGAATACTTTAAAAAGATACAATATTGCCTAACAGCCTAAAGCCTTTTTCATACGCAACTATAGTGGTATTCTAGGACAGTTTTATGTAAAATAACATTTATTTTTTCTTTAAATTTTGAACTAAGTGACAAATTTAACAATGTATCTTTTGAGATTATACCCAGACAGATAATTGACAAAATTCAGTTGATATTGACGTTGATGTTAACCTCTATACCATTTATAGATCTGCAGCTTTGACCAGTCCCAAAAGCGGCTTACTGAATTGCGAACAGAATAATGGCCAGTAAGCGGTGCAAACTGGTAGAAATTGAAAAAAGCCTGTAAGAGGAGTTAATAATTTTGGAGAAAAACCGGTGTCAATGTACACTTTGCCAGTAGCAGTTTGTGTGAAAGAAACTATTACTGTGCCTCCCAACCGTTAACCTGTTTAACTATGGCACTTACCAGTGAATAAAAATTTGCTCATTCCAATCCCGGTTTGGAAAAAGAAAAGCGCAAAAATGTGAAGTACCCTAACTGTTATTTGCGCAGGCGTGGGTGCCTACTAAGGCCATTGCCCGCAGCAAACGAAATAGCATGATATCAGAAACGTTTCTGGAAAATTCATTTGAGAAAATGTTGACACTTCATTTGACAATTAGAATAAAATGTAAATAGCGACATTCAATATGTGTGTTCCTAAGAACATCACAATTAGAATTTAAAGAGGTTCTGGGAGTAACCTTGTGCGGTATTTATAGGCGTACCGTAAAGTTCATTGCAAAATCATCGACTAAGATGGGTAATGTTATCCATGTAACACACCTGTTATCGTCTGCCCAACGGATTTCTTTCGCCTACAGCAAAATCTATAATGCCTGACAGTCGTAGTTGGAAGACATTAACATGTTTGCAAAAAAGAAGATGACGTCTGGAAACAACCCTTTAACTGCTGAGAGAAGATTATACACGTCAGCCTAGCCCTAGTAATAAAAGTGTGAAACGGAATAAAGATTGTGCAACAAGAGGTCATATTTTAAGGGTCATGTCTCAAAGGTTGTTGATTTATTTACGACCTTTCACGTTGTCGGAAAGAGTTGTTGGACATGTACACTGTCATGCTGAACCAGTAAGTCGGCTTCTAGGTACGAACAGAATTCTTAAAGTATTCCTGGCTTGATAATTTTCCTGAGCGAGTTTGAATTTTCTTGTTTAAAGCTAGTTTTTCTGGAGTATTGGCCTTGTCACTCTAAAACAACGAAAATGATTTTCATTAAAGTGAAATTTTATCTTATTAATTAAAATTTTCTATTTCTATTTCCAACTGCATTTTGAACTCCAGAATTGATGATGTGTCGACGTTTTGACAATTTTATGTTTTAGTATAAATTTTAAATTATATATATATATATCAAAATTGTATAAATTGTTTAAATTGTACAAACGAAGGACTAGTTATTTTTAGCATAGCTGGATCACAGCACAAGTAAAAAATTTCTGCATCACCACCCAGCTGGAACTATAAGTGAGGAAGTATTTCATTATGATACACTGAAACCATTTTACATATCTAATATCCTATCGGTCATATCATATCAATCTTATATCATATATCATATTGTATAAGATAATATCATATCTTATCAAACCATGACCTTTCTCATATGCGTCCATACTAGACCACACCATACAATATACCATGCCGTATACTACCATACCGTACCACACCTAACACATCATATAATTTAGTACCGTACCATACCATATCATATCGTACCATATCCTCCATGTTTCCTGTTATAGATCATACACCAATCATATGATAGCATAACATGCCACATCGTTTAGACAGTTTCAATTATCTTCTTGCGGGTGACGCCATTTTTCGGCATCGTCAAACTTATCGTCATTATGGTTATTTCATTATTACCGTTTATCATGGTAGTGATTACCTATGACCTTTCCTCAGAGGTTTCACTTTTACTGACATGTTTTGTTTGCTGGTATTTGCGGTTATTAAGATGTAGGGAATCGCATACATTATTGAAACCATAATATCTATCAAGGATTCGTATACTGTATATCATGCAAATAAATAATCTTATTTGTCCTACTAACAGCATTATTACTCATTCCATTATGACAATGATGCCGAAGTTGTAAAAAAGCTATTATTTGTGTCGGATTTCAAATCCACACGCCAATGCTTTTTAAAAGGTTACCTGACAACTTTTGCCTGGATTTCATATTTATTTGTGCCTTTTCAAATGCGAAATTTTGGTATTTATTACGACAGTACTAGCTTTGTAACGTAAATTACGATGTAAAACAGAGCACTGATTAATTGAGAATATCGCCTTCAAAATTTGCGACAGTGCGCTAAAAACACTTAAAAGATTTTAACAATGTTACAATGTTACAATGTACCACAAAAAGATTGTTCAAATGTTAAAAATTCAGAGTAGTTGCTATCCAACAGAATATCTATCTTCAATAATTAAGATGAAGATCAGAAAGAAATACCTTGTCTCACGGAGTATTTTAATGTCATTGCTAATCGTTATCAAAGAAATACTCCTCTTCTCATTACCTTGTACGCTTGTAGTTATAGTCCAAGGCTCAATTTAGCAGTAGGCTTAAAATAGGGAACCAGCCTTTAATTCTAATCGTAATTCAACTATAATCACGGGGTGCACCTTGGTCGATGAATGTTAGCAAATTCAATTTAACCTAATTTGTTCCAGTTTACACGTAGGATTTTTCTGTCCTGTTATGTGCCAAGTTTTTTGCTGCTTATATGCACTGTTACCTCACTTTTCGTAAGTAGCGGTGATGTATCACTGTGTTTATTTTGTTTATTATCAAAATTTAAATGTAGTTGCTCTGTTGTACTAATGGTGATAATGCTCCACTCGTCAAAATCTGCTAAGATCTTATTAGCAAAGACCTCACGTGTTAGTGTCATAGCTTTAAGTCGCTAGGGCCCCTGTAGCGCGGAGTAAAATAAACGGCTGCTTCTGCTCGTCGATAAACAGGGTTTTTTTAATGAAGATTTGCTTTCCCATAATTTACACGTAACCTTTGTTTGTTCCCAAGGGAAAGCTTACCTTTAATGAAACACATAGCTAAGACTGCGTCAAGTACAACAGACTAGAGCCGTTGGAGTAGTTCATGATAGTGATGAAACTCAGTTTTTCCAAACCGACATCCCCTCAGGAGACCATGATTATGATAGCAGCAGAAGTTCGTTTTTCCGTTTAATAAAGAGTCTAATCTGCCTCTTACAATGTCTTGATCCTATTCTGTTCATTTCTGCAGTGCTCAAGCCGACTACAACCGGCCTCGTGATGCCAAGATTATCGGCCCTCTATGGTGACACGAAAAAAAGTCGTGCACTGGAGGCTGTTTTTCCTTGTCAGAAAATCCGTGCCGTATGAAAGAAGGGAAGAATTTTGTCGAGTACTACACATTATTTTGTCATTATGGGTTTAGTGTAGGCTTTCAAATTCGCCTGTCCAGCTTATTCGCAGAATAACATGCCAAGATTTTACTTGGGTGTCTCGAAACGAGAAAAATGTTGGGTGCTATGCACAGCTAATGAACAGTCCATTTGCATAAGTAATTAGGCATTCGTAAGTGAGCGGATAGAATCGGTAGGTGTGGTCTGTTAAAACGCCATATGGAAGCTTACCGTGGTATTCTGGTTTTTAATATGCGCTGGGATAATTGGCTCAGTTTTAACTAACCGTTTATTAGTTGATCGAAAAAGAAGCTTAAAATTTCAATAGCGCTCGTTGACAAGGAGTTAAGAGCCTGTGGTTCCCCTATTGACTGGATAATTGCCCAGTCTTTCTGGAAATAGCCTATTTTGATCAGACAAGCTCCTTCTTTATCGACCGGCGAGGACAAGACCTTTTGGTAGCGCCGTCTGCTTCGGTAAACCATGCCATATTAACGAGGCGCTGTGCAGCTCAAGATCAGCTTGTGTGGTTGGTGGCAGCCTGTGAAGATTTTTTGTTGTTTTAAAGCAGAATGGCTTGCTAGTGTCAAATTTCGCTAGTATGTTAATGTTACTAAAAGGACTGAGCCATCTTGAACGAGAAATAAGATAATTTCCACAAAACAGGCACAGCGTTGATATTTGATTACTTACCTATGTCGCTATTTTTGTTTGAAATCTGGCTCAGTTGCGTTGTATTTGGTTCACATTACAAACCGCTTGAAAACAGTACTAACAAGGTCGTGGACTGATTATCTTCAACGTAAAAAAACCAAAACCAGTAAGCCGTAGTCAGACGTAAAATAAGTTAATTGATAGCAAAGGAGGAAGTTTTGTCAGCGCTACGTAAAGGAAAATTTTTCTTTTCCAATTATTTCCATTAAGTTCAATTCATGGCCTCGGTGGTCCACCAGGCAAGACAACGTATCAGAATACTAGAACATGGATTTTAAAGCCAATTCTTAAAACATTTAATATCTTTACCAGGAAGGTGATGACGCAAACACTGAAGAATTGGGAGTTATAAATACTTGCTTGGTACATCTGTGTAGGAAACTACGACTCCCAAGTTATTTCGCTTACAGTTGATGACAATAAATTGGTGGCAACAATTGCCTCAGTTACATTTAGTGTCATGTCTGTATAAGGGATTGAAATCTACTTGTACAATGCAAACAGCAAAAAGCTATAGTGACAGACAAGACTTGAGCTTGAACTTTAAACAGTAAAATTATCGTACAAGGTCAAGACTGCAAAAACCATATTAGAAATTCAGCAACCTTACTAAAATCTAACAGTAAAAAAGACACCAAGAAACTTTCCCAATCTTCTTCCTTAAAAGTGCGAGCGTATGTTTGTTTTGAGTAGTTGTGAACTATTAAACAGAACTAAATCTCCTTTTATCTAGCAAGAGCGTCACCGCGCAGTGCTGCCCTTTGCATATTTTATATAATTTGGCGAAGTGTGCTGCAATTACAGCGTATGAATCAATCATCTGAGGTTCGCCCTGGGCTTGTTGTGTTACAAACCGCTAAAATTTGTTGAGCTAAGCAACCCCACGTTACTGGTCGAAAGCGTGTTGGTGATTTGGTCCCAGTCTTCATTTCACTTTGTGGTGTTCTCACATATCTACCGACATCTTTGAGAAACAGAGGAAAGAACGAAATATTGGTAGAAATAATCCGTATATTATCCGTAGTACAAACTAAGTCCCCAAACGCCAAACGAGTCTGCATAGCTACTAGAAAATGTGCACTGGAATTTTTACTGGATTGGTACGTTGTTACCATAGTAATTTCAAAATGAGCAATTTAGGCGATCTTTACAGCTTGAGAAAGTCACTGTAATTGATGGATAATTTGCCGTTGCAAATTAGACTGATTTACGCTGGTTACTTTGAGTGCAGTTACAAGAGCCCGTTTAGACTGGTAGGGATCTAAAACGGTACGGATCGAGCTTAGATCCATAACGATTTTTGGTGACGTTTACGCTAGATCGTATTCAAACAGTAAACGTTCACACTGAAAAATGCACTGGAACGGTTCCACTCAATTGCCTCGTTCGTCGCTGTGGTAACACCGGACTGTCATTTCATATCGGCGTCGAAACATAGTAATTCATTGTCTCTGTCCGATCTTTATCCGATCCGTACCCGTGTTGATTCTTATCAGTCGTTTACAGTGGATCACAGTCAGAACGGATCCAAACTGTTACGGATTGCAGATCAATATAGAAACTAATCTTATACTTCCAGTGTAAACAGAAGCCAATGTTAGTTCATTTTGGTACAGATCTGTTTGGATCCGTAGTAGTGTAAACGTGTTCGAATATATAGGCAGGCTTGTTTATTGGGACATTTCTTGTTTGTCTGAAATGAAAAACATGTCTTGAAAAGTTTTGTAATGACCATTTGCCACTGATTTAAGGTGAAATTAAATATGAGTAGGGTACTTAAGAGCCGCCGTGGTATAGTGGATAAGACGACGAACTTGCAAGCCAGATGTTGCGAGTTCGAACCCGCGTCACCACAAACAAAATACCATTGGTGAGAGAGGGTAACGGGAGCCCACTCTCATAAAGAGCTCACTTCCTAGTAAATTCCCTAACCCTGGCATGGGAATCAGCTACGCTCAGTAATGAGTATGTTACAGAAAAAAAAAGAAAAAAAAGGGTACTTAACTGGCTGCCAACTGGAGGCAGTACCAGCGTTCTTCAAGTGCATCTTTAACCTCGTTTTACAACCAAGGTTGGGCAAGACTGTCAAGTGATTACCATTTTGAACAGTTTTGTAAATTACCGTTCCTTGCACTTCTTTTGACTGGAAAGCATCGACAATTGCTTCGCCGCTTTTTGGCTTGTCCTAACCACTGTTATTCTATCAAAAGTGCAGTAATGAACCGCACTAATGATAGAATAAAAGATGGAATATAACTCAGCTTAAAGTCGACTAACAGTATTGTTTATGGCTTGCTCTTTTGTTTGCTGAGGTTATTTTTGCCCAACTTTGTTGTCTGGTCTGTCTAAAGAAACAATATATTACTAATTCCCATAGACAACCTACAGCGAAAACACCATTAAGAATAGAACTCTGAAAGGCTTACACTGAAAAGTACGATTAGAGATTGTCTTTGAGTAGTTTGTGTAACTTCATTCTCTTCTATACAAAACAGTTAGGAGTCAATTGGGTTTGTTGTGGTTCATGCCTTTTTTTAAATAATGACAGGATTGTTTTGCTGTAGCAAAATGATTAGAGCTAATCCCAAAGGAAGAAAACTGGACCTAATTGGTTTCAGACGTTAGGCTGACAAGCCCAAACCTGAGCTTCGTCATTGTTAACCCAAACTTTATGCAACACAACACTAATCAATTAAATTTAATCACCGTCCATGCAATATGTAATTTTGAGATAGGTTAGAGGCATCAATAGAGGTATCTTCGCGACCATGAAATTGATGCTAACACCTATTTCAGTCTGGATGCCAGCAAGATTACCCTGCCTTAATACTGTAAGTTTTAAAGTGAATAAATTAAAGACTATAAATAGGAGTAGATCCGTCGTAATCCTGTTCAATATTCTGTGATAATCAGGTGACGTATTTTGATACGTCATTGCATGGTTCAATACGTATATGAAGTTGAACAAATAGGTTGTTTGGCAAAGTACGTTGCATTATACAGTGAATCTGAGTTAAATTTATAATGTAACGAAAACGCTGATATAAAGGAAAGGGAGAAATGTCAGTTCATCATATATCCTTTATTTTAATTCTTCAGGCACAGATGCGTTACAATATCAATTAAGTTAGTTGCACTGTTCTTCGTCTTCATGTAGATAGAGGTAGACCGGTGGACTCGTGTAAGGAACAAAAGAACTTTAGTCACTTGACTGCAAGCACTGACATTTGCATCTGTCTATTATGACCACCTGACTTTCGACCAAATCTATCTTGACTGCAAACACTGTCATTTGCATCTG
>JANTCA010000213.1:0-12866 GCA_024741275.1 Chironex yamaguchii
ACCTCCTCCTCCATGCACTGTCCATATTCCTGTCACCATTCATTTAAAAGGTAAGCTTGCAATTAAACTAAAGCATTGCACAGCTTGTGAGTTTAATAAGAACATCGAGGCAATTGGCCCATTAAAAGTAGATTCAATGGCGGAAGCTGGAGCAAACCGGGGTATCGATGTGACCCCACCGAAGGGGCAACTTAAAGTTAGTGTCGTCAAAAACCAGAAGACGGCACAAGAGAAAACGCTCGGCGACGACAACAACAAAAAAGAAATCGAGGAGGCAACAAAATTACTCAAGGCGCTGAAAGACATGCAAGGAAAGAAACGGAATAATTTAATGTTTAATCGACAAGATAATGCAAGTGTCGACAAGGCAATTATCCGATCACCGTCAGAAGCAACAGAATTTATGTTTCAGGGAAATTTAAATAATAACATGATTAATGACAGTGGGCAAGTAGTAAACGATAACATAGGAAATCGAGGGAAAGTACCAACACCTAACCCTTTGAAAAAGCGAACATTTATTTCTGACACTAAGCAGAACATTTCCGACTTAAAAATGTCGGACGGCCGGAGCGCCGGCCAGGAAAAGGTGTCGGAGAGCCTGAACATGGAGCAGGACAAGGATGAGCACCGTTCCGAAGAGAGTACAGCATTAAATCTAACAAAAATGCAATTAAAATCAGTTGTTAAGACAATTCTTAAAGAAGAGGACTTATTATCGCTGAAAAATATAACGTCACAAAATGAAACGCAAAAACGCACCGGGGTCAAATTAAATTCCGAACTATTTGATTATGATCCAAGTAAGGTCGATATCGTCGGCGAAACTGTTTTACTTGAAAAGCATCTTTATATACCAAAGCCACTTGTGCCAGAAGAGGCCTATAAACGTGGTGTGGTAATCAGTCTACCGAAAGGACATGCCTTACTAAAATGCCAGGCATTCGATAAAGATACAAAGGACGTATCTGATATGCTCGTAAGCACTAGCAATGTTTCCGGTAATACTATATTTTCGAAAGGATCCGGTTCCTTAACATCACGACATGAGACTAATCCGAAAGAACCATCCGACTTGTTACGGCAAACTGCAACGGCACTTGCTTCAGCCGGAACTCCGCAAGACATTGTAATTACGGATAGACCGGAGAACGATTCATCTACTTTAACCTTGAACGGGCTTTCTATTCAGGGAGTTCCGGAATCCTTGAAAGAGGATAATAAAAATGTAGCGTCGAGTTCATTACTTCCGGCAGCTTTACCGTCTCTAACCGGTGCTCTTGCTAATATAGCTAAAGATTTGCCTAAAGAAGTTATAAATAGTACCGGACTGCCGGCAATAGATTCAAAACAAAGTCATACGTCCAACAATCAAGACCCAACAGCCAAGATAATGGAAGATCTCGGACTTGGTGCCCCTTCTTCAAATATTGAAAAGGAACTCTCAGGAGATGAGGTCCAAAGAGTGGGTGCGGACGAAATCAGCAAGCAATTTCTCTCCTTGTTTGATAAAGACATGATGGTATCTCTCTATAAGCTAGCTGTACGTGATTTAATGAAAGAATTTGGACTCAAAGTCAACAAAATCGAAGAGATTGAAGAGATGGCCGGAAAAATAAGAGAACTTAAAGAACAAAATAAAAAATTAGAGGAAAGTTATCCGGGTATCGAAAGATCATTACAACCTACGAATCAATATTTACCTGTAATGCAGCGATTCTTAAAACAAGTCACCAAAAATTTTATTTTAAACAAGTTGAAGAGGACAAATACCCCCAATGCTATGACCTCGCTTTCAAGACGAGGTAAAGTGGCTCGTATCCCAGGAGACAACAACTCGATAACAAAACGGTGGGGAATTAAATTTCCGACTTCCAAGCGGGGTAAAAAAATTCTCGGGGATGATTTGAATTTTTTCGACTCCGTCATGCCCGCGAGAAGCGCAAGAAAGAGAACAAGAAAAGGAAAGAAGAAACATCATCATGATTCCTTGGAAGCGGAGCTCCTGGCATCTGTCTCGGACACAGCCCCCACCAGAAAATCATTACTACACAAAAATGGAAACAGTAGAAAAACACATAATGTACGTATTGACGGGTTGCTAAGCGACATGCACAGAAAGGCTGACATCAGCAATAGTGCATTGGATTCGGACATGTCCAGTTTAGATGAAGTGTCATCCAATGACGACTGTACTGATGATTTATGTGGACGGCAGCATCAGTTTCTGAGAAAAGCTGGTTCGTATTTTCAAAATTTAGACAAAATGGCATTGGAACCTTATGAAAAATTTATCAAAAACGATCAGAACTTTATGGATCCTAATGAAAAGATTAACCTTCCTGATGTATCAACAGGGGTCAGTCGAAGCGCAAATCTGCAACCCGAGGGGGACAGCTATATGACAGGTATAACTAAGGGGTCGTTTGCCACCTCGGATGCTAAATTGGAACCCAAAGCAACCAAGATAGTACCTCAGACAATTGTGCAGTTATCAGGCAAGCTCCCCAAAGTGCCAATGAAGATCACACTGAACCCACGTGGGCCATTGGCGCGTTTACGCCACCCTATTGAAATCGACCTACGCCCCATTGCCTTGAATAATACCTTGTCGGATGTAGTCACTAAAGCATCGCCTGGGGTCGCAGTTAGTATTACCGAACCAAGTACACTGAACCACGATAATAGTGAATCAAACAAAATTCACAATAGAAATATGGATGACGTATATGCTGACATCAAGAAAGAAACCGTGGAACCAACACAAGAAACAGCGCAGGCGCAGAAACGAGATGATAATATTAATGCTAATAACTTGGTCCAAGTCCCTACGCCTTTTGTTGGGTTTATGAAAGGGAACCTGGGTCCAGGCATGGTTAACAATGCTGGTATGACTCCGAGAAAGGGTGTTGAGCCAACTAAAGTTCTCGAACCCCCGAAAGATGAAAAACTTGAGGCAGTTTATGCAGATATTAAAAGAAATAGAATAATGAATTCGAATGACCAGCTGATGAACGAAGGTGATTTGGGTGTACCGAATTCAGAACAAAGCATAATTGTCTCTAAAAAGACAACAGTTCAACACAAGCATGACAGTACTCATCAAACACAATACAAACAGTACAAAGAGGCTGTCGATATATATCAAAAGAATTTGAAAGCCGCTACCAAGGGAAGCCGACGTGGTACCATTGTTAACGAAACAGCTGCTGATCGTAACATTACGACAGGGCAGGGTCACAAGAACGCACTTGAACAAGCCTATGCTGATTTGAAAAGGTCTCATGTCACAAAGATCAAGTTAGAGAAAGCAAGTGATCACAAAGCACACGAAGAGGCGCGCTCTTTTGTTAGACGACCGCGCTCTGAAGTGGTGGAAAGTGTAAAAGACGGCGATAAAGTCACTTTGCGGAATAAAAGTACAATTTATACCGGTTTTCCTCAACTTAAGAAAGATATTGAAGATGTTTATGCAGATATACGGCGAAGTACTATCATTCGACGTCAAGCTAAAAAAATTAAACGACGACGCATCGCATCAACAAAAGAAGCAGCGGCTAAAGAAGCAACTGCAAAAGAAGCAACTGCAAAAGAAGCAACGACAAAACAAACAGGAGGGGTCAATAGTTCCCCCACAGTTCACACACGTCACCCTGTTGGGGACACGTCAGTTACTGGAGGAAAGCGAGGGGATATCATCATTGCCATTCCAAAAGACTTAAACCAACCAACCAAATTGACCGCTTTCATCCGGGATGTTCCAGCGCGTGCGCAGCAAGAAAATGCAAGTGCAAAGTCGATCGCAGGTTCCAATAAAAATATCTCAGTCGCAATCATCCCGATTTATTCCAAGGACCCTTACGCACAAATTGGTTATCCCGTAGAAAGCATTAAAAAGATGGAAGTCAAACACTCACAAAACTTTCAGAAAAATGACCACATCACAAAGCAATCTGAAGACAGTAAACCCAAGCGAAAATTTTTTGTAATTGTTGAGAATTCTAAAGCAGGGGTACACCAGGATCCAACTCCTGACTTAAAACTTCGCGTAGCTCCGACCGAGGCTGATCACAATTCGCCAGGCATTCCTGTTCTACCAGGACTGAAAATTCTACCAGTAGAAGTGAAACACTTAGCGACAAATGAGATCAAAGAGCATGATAAGGACAGTACCAATGGTCAAGTGACAGGACAAGAACCCCCCGTTGGAACCCCACCTAGTATACAACCATCGTCTGTTGTTCAACCGTCTGCGGGGCAAACGACACCCCTTGCAGGGACAGGGAACCCCAGTAATGGTAAAGCAACACCGACTGGTGCATCCATGAGTGCTCTTGTTTACAAGGGGGATGAATCAAAAGCAGTGATAACCCCACCCACCGCTAGCGTAAACAGCTTGTTGAAGAATGTCAACAAACCGTCAGATGTTGTTGTAGCACATGGCCAGCCGCAGATATCAAATAAAACCTGCACAAATGCGCCTGGCGACAAGGCATGTGTGCAAGCCACAGCGGCAAGGGATCCTTATGCTGAAGTTGGGACAGTGGTGGATTTCAGTAAGAAAACAGTGATTGGGACAAATGAGGGAGCAACGCTTTTAGCAACATTTCTTCAACATGTGGCCCCAAAGGATAATACGTCGCTAGCCATTAAGCAAGGGAAACCTCTAGCAAAAGACCCATACGCAGACTTGGGGACAGCTGTTGATACGTCTGAAGATGGAACCAAAAAAAGTGAGACACTACGGGCGCAAAGTGAGACACTACGGGCACAAAGTAACTCCAAAAAAAGATACGAAGATAATAATCCTGTGTTTACCAGTGAAAGCAGAGAATACAGAGTACCGATAAAAAAATTATGGAAAAAAGAAAAAAAAAGTGAAGTCAACAAGTTAGAAAAGAAAGGTATTATATCAACATGAAATTTGGCATTAATGCTTTAAAATTCAATTTTGATGCCTAAGCTCCTTGGTATCAGTATTTGGTATAGGCATAGGATATTAATTACACAACATAAAGCAAGCTGATGAGCTAAAGACAAAATTTGGATAGGTGATGCCATTGTCCATAGCATGGTGTAAAGACATAGATTATAAAAGTGTTGTATGTCAGCAAAGTGTCGGTAAACAAGGAGGATGTCTACATGTTGATCAATGTTTTTGCCGTTTTCCAACAATGTTTCAAATCTTGAATCATTAAGACTATGTCTATGTTAGGCCGAAGGACGTCACAAATTAAGATAAATTGTCCCTTCTGGTGATTTCGCAGTTTATTTAGCGATTTTGCCTTACCTGGAAGCATTTGGAGTGTACAGACCTCCACCCCCAGCTTAGCCCACCCCCTCCACACTCCCTTCCGCTTATACTTTGATTTACAACACAGGGAATGGCCGAATTTGGCTATTTCGGAATGTGTACGTGACTGTTATTGCAAATGCATACTTTCATTCGCTTCCTTGCAGTCTTCAAAATTGCAATAGTTGCCCATTTTCTCTCGATATGGATTATAGTATCCGACGTTTTGCCAGGGTTCGGATTAATCTTTGATATCCTATAGGTCATGTAAAGAACGTTTCTTGTATTTACTTAAAATCAATAATTACTCACACCATTTGTTGTTGAGTAACGTAAGCGTATGTTGAAAACACCCCTATCTCTCAAAGATAAATGTATGCTTTAGAAATTTTTAAAATCCAGATTATGATCCGAATTACCTCAATATCACTTGTTAACTGATCATTTTTGGAGATTATCTGACCATTTCATCAAAATCCGTTAATTACTCTTTGAGTTATGTTGCTAGAACACAGGCAGACACACAGAAAGACAGACAGACAGACAGAGAAACAAACAAAGAAAGAAAGCCCTGCAAAGCAAACTAATCGTCTTGATGAAGATAACGAAACAGTTTTGAACAACAAAGCCACTGGTTGGAAAGTAGGAGTGTGTCGCCGACAAATTATTCTAGAAAAGTGTTCACCTTTCTAGGTTACCTTAAACTATTATCTTTAAGCAGTAAACGAATGCTTATGCTTGTTGAAAACTACTTGTTAATATCTCTGTAGTTTGGAGTAATAGCACCTTCTTTTAAGACCACAACCAATTATACTCTCTCTGACTTCCAGATTTTTAATGTTCTGGTATGCTATGTTGCTAGAAGGAGGCATGGGTCGAGTCACTGTTTCCTCACCACAAATTTTAAAGCTGAAAAATCATAATGGCTGCTATATTGCTAGGACCAGAAATCGTCTTCATCGGAAATGTACTTATCAATCTTTTACAAGTGCACGAGATCCTTACACCAATATACTCAAGAGAGGGAACTTTTTTTAATTTGACAATCAAGAATGGGATTATGCCAAGAGAGGTATACCCTTTTTCAAGTAATCACATCCTCGTCTTCCCCTTTTTACAAACAAAACAATCGGATATCGACCTAAAAACGGTTTGCGTCCGTTAGTAGCAAATTGCATAATTTTCATTTGAGTGTTATCAAACTCATCTGTCTAAATTTAGTTTGTTTAAACAACACAGTAAAAAGTGTTTCTTACCAGTCTCCCTTCAGTAAATCGCAGTATGTATACCAAACCCCAATTTAATATAATTACAATTTACAATACAGGAAATTTCAAAACTTGATTATTTCCAGTTGCCCCGTCTACCCCCTGTCAAAACTCGCACCAACCCTTTTCTTGTTTGTCAAAAGTCGCTCTTTGAGATCACTTTCCTCCAGCTATTTAAGTTGTGAGTGCCCTATGTCAACTTCCGGCCAATAAAACTCCGTAGAAAACTGGTGGCTAGCATTTCATTTGCTTTTCTTGCTTGATCCAGTCCTCTAAAACGCTGCGCCTAACCGGGTTTTACATAAGCTTCCGAGGAAGCTCATTATATTTTGGGGCCAGGATTAGCATTGCGTAAACCCTGGTGCCTCTATTTTAATATACAGCAGATTTGTTTATTATGTAAACAACGCTAATTAACAGCTTGCTAGCCAAGATAAATATCATGTATTCTCATTGAGAAATGTAACAAAAAATTGTTGGGATGGGAAAGGGAGAGAAAATAAAGACTAAAAGTTTGTTGTTCTTACTATTTTCCTCTTGCTTATGTCCATTATTTTTGTTTATTATATATTGGTTAGTTTATTTTAATATTTGTTGTTTACTTTATCATAATTGTTTTTTGTTGTTGTTGACAGTAAGGTGACCATTTTAATGCATTATCACATGGTACAATGATATATTGGTGTTGGCCTGATTTCCAGTATTGAATTGTGAACCATGCATCAGTACATCAATTGATGTGAGCAAGTATTTGCAATCTGTAACTTGCTCATAGTCTTCCACTCGCTAATGGTCGCTGTACATTCCTCATCGTCTGAAGGTTACATATCAGAATTTGACATTTGTTCTCACAAAATGGCAATCAGATTTATGATCGGCAAGACGAATTAGTGCCACAGCAGTTATGTCCACATTACTTGCAATGGTTTTGGTAAACATTGCTCTTTGCCTTCCTCTGTCTTTCTTCCCCTCAACGTTTCCAGTGGTCACAAGATGTTCTAGTTAACTCACGGTTAATTCGTTTGTAAAAGGAATAAACGAAGTTATCCAAATCGGTTAAGTGTGAACTTGTTAGTGACGCTACAATTGTACCACAATGCTTTTGGTTGAGTGGAAATTTGATTGTTTTGCGAGTGCAGCCCATCATCCCATCATGAGGAGACCCAACTGGCATTAATGGAGTGGAGTATGTCATGTCATCATTGGAAGAACCCATCAGGATCAATGACAATGGCGGCTGGTGTGGTTTTTCGTTGGGGCAGGGGGGGGGAGAAATTTCAGATTTGGCTGTGACCCAGTATAGTTACAGGGGCCACGCCCCTATTTCGTATTAGAGATGTTACATAAGAACGAAAATGTAACTTTTAGGTCTGTGTTGCTCAGGAACCTAGGCATTTAGTATATCTTTGATAAAAAAATGTTTACTTTATAAAAACAGAAGTTACAAAAGCAAGGCTACAGTAAATGTCAGCAATACGTGACCGTGAGTTTGCCACAGGTGCGCTTTGGCATGGTTTGGCAATAGCGTTCGTCAGGGAGGGAGGGGGGAGTAGATGTGTCCTCTTCTAAATATTTCTTCATACCTGATATTCGTTATCAAGGCAATCCTCAATGTATGGGGTGGCTTACCTCCCAAATATGAAAAAGCCTCTTTTTTCAAAGCAAAATCTACTTTTGCAGGGCACTTTTTCTTGCTGCGTCTTTCCTATGGACAAAATTCAATTGTGACGCGACAAGTAGATTTCTTGTTTGTTTTGGTATTATTAGTAGTTTGCAGTTGTCTTGTAAACATTTGGTGATGGTATATTCCGGCCTACTTGCAAACAGCCAATGCCTTTTTTCTTTTTCGTGGTTTGCAGGGCAAAAAGTTTCGCACGACAAATTTGCCCATCATCCCCTCCTTCTAAGCTCATAACATGAAATGAGCCCCCTAATAAGAATCACCTTTCGGTAGCTCTTAATGTGGCCTTAATGGTTGGACTGGTGGTTGATGTCCATCAAGGGGAGTACTCCAAGTACAACACTTAAGAATTCAGAGTCTGGTAGAAATATTTAGTTTTATTTGGTCGTTAAAAGGATATATTTTCACTTTGGTGATATCAAAGTACTAAAATTTGTCCAAGTACAATCATAACTATATACTAGTTCAAACGAAGTCTTAATTTGCTTAAATGTCTCTAAAAGTAGCTACATATTAATTTATAAATCTATTTACAAAAGGAACTCTGGAGTTTAAAGTAAATTATCTCGTTAATGACAAAATATTATAAGTGTTTTCATACAATATCAGACTCTATACCAAACGACTTTCTTCCCTCCATCATAACAGAAGATAAGAGCTTTATTTTAAAACAACTGAGTGCTTGAATACTCCATTTTTAAGTGTTCCTGTCTTCAAGAAAACTAGGGTTAAGGACTTTCCCAATATGAGTAATTAACCAGGAATATCTCATGCTATTATTATCAGTGTAGTTTGATACTGTTTGAAACTTATAAAGGGGAGTACTATACAAATATAAAAAACTGCATCACAGGCAGGATGGTTCTAAAATGAATTCAAAACGTAGAATATGATGTAAGCGAAATTTTCAATATTACAAAGAACAGTTGGAAGTCGAAAGTACATGGTTTTTAAATGGCGAGGATCAGCCGTGGTCCAATACCACAAAACCTGGTTATCTTGTCCAGAATGAGTTACCAGCAAACTCACCATTTCAATTTTTGATGAAGCAACTTCGTCTTGTCTTTGTTGAATTCTTGAGCCAAATACGCACATACTATCATCATTTTCTTGCCTTTAAACATGTTTACATGAAAAATAACCAGTCTATTTATTTCAGTTGCCATTGCCAGTCTCATAGTGCATCAGCAGTAACTGACATTTTAGTAGAATCACAATATGTCCTTGTCAAAATCAGACATTCTGAGCTCGCTCTGTCAAATTACATCTCATGAACAATTGCATGCAAAGTTTAAGATGAATAAATGTCAGAGAAGACATTTTAATTCATAACCAATCTTGTCAATTAAATTAAATAAGGATAAGAGGTACAGCAAAATATCAAATGTAGAATGCAACTTGCAAGGCGTGTTGTAAACAAGACATGCTTCAGTCTCGCTCCATCTCACAGGTTGAAGCAACTTTTAACAATTGTAACATTAAGCAAAATAAAAATACTTCAACATTTAATAAACAGTGCAGTCAGATAAGATGTTTTAAACAGAACTGAAAACCTTGAAAGTGGTAGAAACGAATTTAAATGCTAGAAAGAAGAATTCACGGTCGGAAGCATGTGGTTGTCAAGTGGTGAGAATTATGTCGTGTTCCAACGCGACAAAACGTAGTTATTTTGTTACGAAATAAACAAACTATTGGCAAACTCACCATTTTAACCTTTGACGTATCAATTTCTTCTCGTTTTTGTCGAATACTTGAGCCAAAAAGGCGCAAATTATTAGCAGTTTTGGCAACTTGACTTCTAGGTGTTCTGAAGTCTCCTGTCACACCTCATTGCTTTTTAAATTTGACATCTTTAATGACACAAACAATTATTTCCGCTTCATTAAGCATCAATGAGATGCTGATGATAAGAAAAGAAGCTGAACAGCATTGTTTACAAAAAATCAAATCAATAAATGTGTGACTGTTTAATAATAGCTTGCTTATACACAAAATACTATACCACGACATGCCGGACTATGTTACAAAATGGCATATTTATCACACTGTATCGCATCATACCATACCACAGCACACAAGGTACAATATCGTACCACTCATATATCATACACTATAATACACTATGTTATACTATACTATACCATGTGATAACATATCATGCCGTACAATACCGTACAACAGTGTACCATACCATACTAGACCATGCCAAGTCAAACCATGCCGTACAAATACTATTTCGCAGCGTGCCTCCTAGTATAGCATACTATAGTATACCATACTACCTCATACCATAATACATCATGTCCTCGGTAAGACAATAAACTGCAACCTGTGGAGGGGCCACTGCCCTGCACGGCCATGGCAGTGGGGTGTGTCCAGCAGTTCCTTAGTCACTTCTACTCCCAGGTCATCAGTGATCCGCCGAGGTAGCACGTGCCATGGTACAAGCTATGGCTGACATGATGCTACTGCCTTGTAAGCTAGCTAGGGATAGCAAAAGGTTGAAGGACTACATCCTAAAAGACAAAAGAAGAGCAGGAGCATTTGGAATCGAGGTTCCGTAAGCCCAGTGAGGCAACCTCCTAGGACAGGTCAAGAATGACATACAACCTACAGTTTGAGGATCTCACTGGCGTCGTCCTAGTCCGCTAGGCCTTGCCAGTCGAGCCCCTAACCTAAAGGGTGAAGCTAGTCTGTACAGGCTGCCTGCACCGTAATTTTCGATCCGCGCAGGCCTGAAGGATGCCCCTTGGCCCTTCGCCTAGTACGTTTAATCCCTGTAGCGACTGGCGAGGGTTGAAAATGGCAGTTAGAAAATGTCACTGTCAGCCGAAGTCACAAACCCGCACGCGGGCGGCTCATGTCCATGGTTCCTGTGATGTTACTTAGAGGTGACAACATTGGACGGCAGCGCCACGAGTGACCAAGCAACGTGTTTGCAGGGACAGCACTGCTTGCTTCAATCCGAAGATAGACCTAGAAAAGGTGGCCTAAAACCAACTCACCTCCAATCACCCAGTTGGCATACCGCACGGCGATCTTAGTTGTGGTCGAAACGGTAAGAAGAAAACTCCAGCTTACCTGTTGGAACATCCGGACATTGCTTAACAGGGCTAATACGCATCATCCCGAGTGTCGCTCAGCCCTCGTCGCCCGAGAACTATGACGTCTACCCACTGACACCGCTGCACTGAGGCGCAATCTCAAAGCAAGGCATTTTCAAACAAAGAAGAGCTGCCTACACCCTCTTCTGGAGCGGGAAGCTGGAAACCGAAAGAAGTCACTTAGTAGGATTTGAGATCAAGACCTCCTCGCATCAAAGCTCCAAAGCCTATCCAACGGCCACCCTGATCGCCTCATGTCCCTGCGCCTCCCACTCGCCAACAGCCAGTTGATCACTCTCATTTGTGTCTACGCTCCAACGCTAGACGCTGATCCTGTGGAGGAGGAGAGATCTATACTCCAGTCTGAGCTCAGTCCTATATTCTATCCCTGCTGGGGAGTATGTTGCCATTCTTGGGGACTTGAACGCAAGGGTGGGCACTGACTCGGAGGCCCGAACACGAGTACCGGGGAACCTGGACTTCGGAAGTGCAACGAGAATAGCAGTGCGCTACTGACTATTTGCTCTGAAAATACATTTGCCATCAGAAACAGCATCTTTCATTTGAAAAACCAACACAAGGCAACTTGGCAGTATCCAAAACCTGAGCATTGGCATCTTTTCCACTGCATCCTAATACGTCGAAAGAGATGTGAAAGATGTACGGATCACCATAGTAATGCCAAGTGTTTCACTGATCATCACCTGATGAGAACTTAACTCACCATCAAGTTGAAACTAAACCGAGCCCAAAGGAAAGGGCCTCCAAAGACGAAACTAGACATAAGCTCTGAAGTTGAACGAGCCAGATGTGATATCATACTATGATATATCATACAACAGAACACTGCGCCATAATGCACCATGACAATATGATATAATTTCTTACCTTTCAGTGTATCATACTACACCATGTCATATCATATCGTGCCATCCTATACAATGCCTCATCGTACCTCACAGTACCTCATACCATACTATACTGCATCATGCCACACAATACTATATCGTACCGTGTCTCACAACATAGCATACTATAGTATATCATGCTACACCATGTCATACTATGCCGTGCTACGGTGTGCCATACCATACCACATGACACTCATACCATACCATATCATATCATCATCATACCACAACAAATAATACCACAATGCACCATAGTATGATTTGCATGTTTACAATGAAGCAAACCCCTTTACTCATCATGTTGTCCAATCAGCTTTAGTGGTCCATGACCTTCTCAATAGTTCATTTCTTCCTTATATATTTTTATCTGTTATTATGCTCCATTCTCAGTCAATATATAATTCTGCAATTTGTCCCTCGTCCGTTGACATTTTCTCCTGCAGTTGCTCATTGCAGTGATGACAATCGCCACATTGTGACCATATATAAACCAAATTGACATTTATCTCATTGCTATTGTTATGGTCAGTCGATAGCTGGCTTATACAGTTGGGAGATATAGCTGGCTTATACAGTTGGGAGATATAGCTGGCTTATACAGTTGGGAGA
>JANTCA010000214.1:0-12865 GCA_024741275.1 Chironex yamaguchii
GAGCTAAGACCAGACATTATTATCAAAAAAGAAAATTGTCTGGAAATTATGGAATTAACAGTTGGCTTTGAAACAAACGCCGCATATAACTTTCATTGCAAATTAAGGAAATATTCAAAATTATGTGAAGATTTGAATAATGATTACAAAATTAATTTTATCAGTCTTAGTATGAGTGCTATTGGAGGAATGTCTAATGAAAGTAAATCGTTTATGTTAATGTTGAAAAGGTTGCAAGTTGAAAATAATGACTATTTGATAAGAAAAATGATTGTATGTATTATTATACCTCATTTTATATATTCTGTAGACGTGATAAGGAATGGAGTAATCCTGAACTTTTATCTTGGTAATGATTGAAATGTAAGTCTGACTAATGCCATATATACTTCAAATATGCCACTTGTGAGAGTATTTGTTTGTATTTGAGACAGTAGAAGATAATAAATTGGAAGTTTAAAAATTACTATTATTACTATCATTATTATCTTTATCTTTGGAAAAAAGTGGAAATCCTTTATGTTCCTCATGGCTCAATTGTCAAACTTTGCAACACGTGATTCCTGGCAGTCCTGTGCACGTGAATCAAGGACGTTACAAGTGGCGACATGATTCAGTTTTAAAAACCATTGCTCATTTTCTATCTTCAAACAAAGATCTAAACATCTAATACGACATTTATAGTTTCTTATAATCAAGTTTGATATCTGGAGATAATCTACGTCCTGATATATTGATTCGATGTAGCAATTCACTGGACATACTGGAATTAACTGTTTGATTTGAAATAAATCTTAATTCAAATTATCAGAGAAAATCGAACAAATATAAAGGCCTTTGTGAAGATCTTGCAGAAAATTGCAATGTTCACTTCATTAATTTGAGTATGAGTTTAACTGGAGGGATAGCAAAGGACAGTGATATGTTGAAACGTCTTAAGGTTGATAATCATGATAATTTGTTACATACGACTATTGGCTGAATAATAAGATCATCTTATTTTCTGTTTTGTCTACTTGATAAGGACTGGACTGATCCCGAGCTTTATGTTGGTGACTTTTTTATGTCGTGATCATTTGTTACTAAGATTTATGGTACTCATTGTTATTGTTATTGTTATCATTAATATTATTATTATTTTTATTTATACATAAACCAGACATAAGGTCATTGTGGGCTTCTCTTTCTTTTAATCCCAACCAGGAATATAACAAGTTAGTTGATATTGTTTTTGGAAGTCGTTTCAAAACCCTTACCATCTTAGCTGTTAGTGATTTTACGCAATAAATTGGACCACAATTCTTGTATCCACGCCGCTCGACGCTAACGCAACATTCATGAAAGTCTTGGTAATGAAGTTTTGATCAGGCATTTTTCTTTCTATGCCCTTATGAAAGCGAAAGGACTTCTTTACCATAGAGCCCCTTACCCAAATTAGATATGCATAGTTTAAATTTTGTTTGTTATCAACGAATTTGGTGACTTCGGTTGTGTTACCATGCAATCCATTCTCTACGGCACACATCTTTGCTATTTAAACGTAATACCGATGCATGAAAGTACCAGAGAGATGAGTGAAGTCAGTAAATTGCGTAAGAGCTCTTAAAGCGTATCGCATATCCCCAGTACTGTAGGGTCACTTTGGAAATGTCCTTGGGCATGTCTCGTAAGCTTGATGCTATTTTAACAGTGCAGTAAGATCCAGACACCACGCATGTCTTCATCTAGAATGAAGCAATTTACCACCTTGTCGAAGGCTTCATATCAGAGATAGGGCGACTATTGAGTATTTGTTCTGAAATGCCATAAATCTTTTAGATAACAGTGTAGTTATTCTTTTCAATGATACTGCGTGGTTGTTGTTCAAAAGCAATACAGTTTTACTGTATCTGATTGGCTAAGTGTTAACTATTCAGAGATTTGATTGGTTCATGGGAAGTTGTAAGAGTTTAAGTTTTGACCTTGCACAAAGATGGAGGCTTGTAAAGTGATTCCTCTAGACCTCATGGCTGGTAAATAATTGTTTCATTACCCGAGGAAAACAAATTAAGTGAGTTGGTTGATTGTTTTAAAATTTCGGTGTAAATATACTGTATAAAACATGGTCGGCCCTGCAACGTTATTTTTAGACTTATATATCCTTAGAACTTACTTCTGTATTGATGATAATGTTGTGATGATCGAAGACAAGAAAATTTGAACATCCGATAGGGAAGTATGGTGTGGAAGGCATAATGGGGAACGTGATGAAGGATGCTTATTGACATCAACACCATGTCAACGAGGTTTAAACGAATTTTGTGTACCTACTGATTGAATTTGCTTTGCGAGGTCTATAACTCGTGTAGTTTGTGGTGTAGCGTATCCTTGGATAACCTTTTTTTGTTTTCTGTTGTATTGCTGATTCTGTGTTAAAGATAAGATAATTCGCTTCTTAAAACAGAGGCTCTTTGACGCCTAGTAATGATTTTTATAGATCGTAATGCCATGTTAATGCGCATTTTCTCATGAAGGATATTTAATATAGGAGGCAGTTTTTGGGAGTAATGCACTATATTAATATTTATAGGTATGTTTAGTATTATCAATTTTTGTGCATACTTTAATTCACCTTGTTGTTTATAATTAGGTATTCTATCCTTGTCCGTAGCAAGTTCCATGTGGATCGATGCATGGCATTACTGTCTTTTATTTTGTTGCCCTGGACAATAGTTGTAAGGATAACTCTCGAAGTTTATGTGTTTATGTCATCAACTTCAAAGCGAGTAACCAGTTATGATAAAGCAACAAAATCAATAATTTATGAACAGTAATTGGTCTTTGCTTTACTTTTCCATGGTGTTTTGTGGCTTTAATGAAAGATTCGTTTGATCCGATCTGAAGGTTTATTTTTTGGAGATCATTTAGCTAAGGTACTGTACATGAGAAAGTGCAATGGAATTTTATCAAGATATAAACTGTTTTTTTGTTTGGTCTACTGATGGTGTATTTGACGGCACAAAGCAAAACTATTTACAAAGTTGATACAAATATTTATCAAACACGTTTGATTTGGGAATGCAAACTGTTAGTAAACATAAAACATAAAAGTAAAACAACTACTTGAAGTTTTTACGATTCTTGTGCTTTGGTCCTCGGTCTTAAACGAGAAATTGTATCAATAATCTAAATCCTGGCTTATATTCTCTTAAGTAAATGAATGCACATGGTTGTTGTGTGAATCTCAGAGTATTACTGTTGTATTCTAACTTTTCTAGATTCGTTTTTATTGTTCAAAGCTACGGAAAATTAGCAGAAGCTTGCTTTACTCGAGAATCTTATTTTTCTTTGTTTTATTCAGTGTAGTAGATAGACAACGCATGTTATGCAGATCCTGAGCGTTTCAAGGTTCTCAGTGATTTTGCTGCGTATCACACTATTCCCATTCGTAGGCGTTTTTCGGTGTTAGAATTTTGTTTGTGGCTCAAGCTTGATTTCTTAGCGTGATTACGATGCCTAGGTGTTGACTCATACTCTGCCTGAATTTGTGTTGTCTATAGGACCCGGTACAATTTCTTTGTTGTTTAACTTGTGTTGTTCAACAATGGAAGGAATAAGGAAGCTTGTGGTGCTGCCGACAACATGGTACAATTGCACGATAACTGTACTAGGACTTGTCTTTGTTTTGTCACAGTCGGTGACATTGGCTTTTGGAATGTTTGTTTAGAATTGTACTTTTCAAATCTCACCATTTTCTGTAGCCGAATAATTTCAGGGTTTTTTGCATTTTTTCACCTTGAAGCATTATATTCTTTGTAAGTCATGTAGCATCCACCTCTAATTGACACCATACTACGTTCTGGTTAATTGATAATTAAAGATTACTACCCTGCTGTTGTTCGTACGGTAGGACCTTACTGTGTAGATAATGATGTGGTCAACGTGATAACATTTACTTGATCTTGAGGTGCTACTCCCGTCAATGTAATAGCAAGCTCTGATACTAAACATGTATACGTTATATGTCAAAGTTAGTTTACTGCGTAGAAAGCATTCTGTGCTTATACACAATTGTTAGTGTCTTATTTGTTTACCTTGGCTACATTCCAGTTGTCGTATTTAAGCCAACGAGGCATAGCTGTGGCTATGAATCATTGTATGTAGGCCAAAACTCTGGTCCGCACAGTGGTAAAAGGACCAGAGGCCCGTTCGAGTACTAGATGTTGGTACAAATTTGAGAGCCAGATTTTAGGGCCAGATTCCTGCTTTATTTTCCATAGCTTAAACTTAACACAAGTGTGGTTACTTGCTACTGTAAGTATAAATATATAGAGAGTTGTTTTTACGACATTGGGAAAGATCTAGAATTTAAATTCTTGCTTTGAGGGTGAAATATGTTGTCAGATATGAATTCATCACTAGCCAGCCACGGTAAACTCAAAACCACTTTTGCTTGTTGGCTCAGTTGTGAAATTTGATACTTTTTCCAGGGAATAACCTAGATTGTACTTAGTACGATATGTAGTAGAGCTGATAAAGGTCCAGCGGATTAATTTAAATTCACATTATTGTCAGTAGTGTTTTTCAGTTATCACTGAATACCAGTTCACTCATTGGGAAATGTTGTTGACGTTTAACATGGCAACTGCCCATAAGAATAATAGAGGAATCCTATCTATTTCATGTGAGATAAATCCTTTCTAGCGAGGTACGTGTGCTCTGTACTTCAAATGGCCGGATATAGATTTATTGCTCGCACAGTTTGAGAGTACAAGGATTTGGCATTTATGCTACAATGTGTATTCTGTACGTATTTTTGGCAGTTGTTGTGGTCAAAGACTGTTTTGTAGGTGTCTTTTTGAGTTGGCAGAAAGTTAGTTTTTTGAATCAATAGCTGCTCTAGGGAAATCGAAGGATTGTTCAATCATTTTTTTCTCCATTGAAAGATTTTTTTTGTAAATGTATAATTACTTTCAGTTCTGTAGATGAAGTAACTCACAAATACGTTTGCAGACACAGGATACTAATAGTTAGTTATTTTTTATCATAAGTTACTACTGCATGTCATGTTTGTGTCCGCGACTCATAGGAACACATGATGGCAGAAGTTGAGAAATGTGCATGCTGCCGTGGGAAGGGGCAAGTTGATTGTTCTTGTTTAATAATATGATTCGATATTGTTTTGGTAAATTATGTCGTTACTGACAGAGGTTGCATAGTATGCTATGAATGACTAGCTTGTTCATAAGCGTTAGGGAAGAGGGTGACATTAAATTATAGCTGGAATTGTGGTCTTGGCTTGTTAGGCCTTGGGTTGTTCCTTACCAGTGTTAAACAGAATGGACTTTGAATTGGTCTCGAGCATAGGGCATTGATATTCCAATGTAGCTGTGTTTGCATAAACCGATTCATATGTTTACAAAGGATTATAAGAGTGTTTGGTCTTCGTCTCGTTCTAATTCTAGCAAAATGAATTAAAAAGGACTTTCGTTTTCCGTTTTTTTTCACCCTGCCTCTTTCAAATGGACTGTGCTAGCTTGCTATCAAAAGTATTTTTGCATTATGTCTATCGTACAATTACACAATGGGGTGTTGTCTATTATCAGAATAGTGATCTCATAGTTATAGAAGAAACTCCAATCCTCGTTTTTGTTTAACCGTGAAAAGAGTTGGCTTTTGTATCTCTAGGATACCAGTTAGGTGTACCATTGCTCATTTGTGTTGGTTGTTTTGTTGATCTTGATTGCCTTCTCTCATGTGTGAGTGATAAAACAATAAACCCTACAAACGTAAAACCAAGCGAAACACATTTGTTTTTCAAATGCTGCATGATTTTCGGTAAACATTTAGGTTGTGTCATTAATGACGTAACATCTGTCAGTTACCTATCAACACATTTCATGATAGTGTTAGTAACTTCAGTTTAGCATACGACATTAACTAACCTGTTTACCGATGTAATTTTTTGTATTGTTAATGATAGCTGTTTCCCTCTTATTTGCGACCGATCAGTTTCAACGTATTTAAGCATGACTTCTGAGTAATAGATTTAATTTAATTAATAAATATTTTGAACGTTGTCCTGATGGACGTAGTACTCTTTTCTTCCTGCTTGCAAATTCTGGTAATTTTCAAAAATCAAAGGTTGATCATTGTTTTCTGTAGTTAAAGTGTTAAACGTGAGATAGTTGCTGTTGTTACTCAACGCAGCTTTTTCACCTTGTTGCCAATCCAATACATCGTCTTCATATTGACACTCTTTTTGCAAATCTCTTTTTGTTTATACGGTTCTCAAAACTCTTTTAGTTTATACGGTACTTTTCGTAAGTTTTACTTTGAGTTCACTGGCTTTTCAATGATGTTTAGAGAGCCCTTCGTGCACCTATAAATGTTATTTCGTAATGTGTTTGTGGTTGTCGTAACGAACTGATTCTTTATATTTAGGTCAAGTTGCTGTTACATAGTTCTATATTTATGCAAATCAAGATGTTTCAACGATTTCCAAGGAAAAACTAGTTTGATTGGGGGTAAAAATGGCAGTAGTTTAAGGAAAATATACGGTTAAAGTTGTTGCTACAGGATGCACATTTGACGGCATAATTTTTTGTTTTGACTCATTTGAGGGAAGCGAACGTTTGTCTGAAGGTTAGTGCGTTGGAATGTAGATAAAATGATGGAAGGTAGTGCTTTGCGTGATGGCAGTCACGTGTGCATCAGTATCTGTTTGAAGACAAAGGAAGCGTCTGTCTTTGCTTGCTGTTATGTACTGAATCACTAATGCTATTGTAAAATGTATAGGACGTGCCCATTAACTCATCCTACCAGAGGAAAATTGTCTTCGTCTAGCCGAGACATCCATTAAATCTGTTAGGGTCTCCACCAGCGAATTTCAGGCAGTCATGTTTTTTTAAATTTGTGGTCGACAAAATGGAGTAAACGTTTCAAAGACCTATTTCGAGTACAAATATAATAAACAACAGACACTTGTATATCGGTTAACTTGTAAAGTGGTTTCTTCTTTAAACAGAAAGTAATAATACGATCGAACAATTAATTTTTTCTTTTTTACGTTTGTGTCGTTCTTTCTTCTCTCGTTTAGTCTTTTTCTGTCTTGTTCTTCTGCTTTTGTTTTTTCTTGTTTTCTTGCTTTCTTGCTTTCTTGTTCTTACTTGACTATGTTCGTGGTTGATTGATTGATTGATTGCTTAACAGTCTGCTTAATGTTTTACTTTTAACTATACATTCTAATATTTTAAGCAGGATTTTTAGAAATAATGTTTGCTTCAGAGAACGACTGCAATTGGCTTTCGAATTGAGAAGGTTGACTAACATTATTCTTAGCCTATTGGTTCAGTTCTAATGTTTTATTGAAAACTGAAATTTTAAACCCTGTTAGACTAATCCTCGAAATGTATAGCAATTTGTACATTAGCAAATCATTGGAGATGAACCTGAAGGTTAGGGTTTACCTTTGATTGATTAAAAGTTAATATACTTAAGTCTTTTTATATGCATATCCATTGCAATAACTACCACAGTGCTAGATTTTTCTTTAACATCACTGTTACTTTCTTCATCGCGACTTAGACACTTCATATATATGAGAAAGTATCTCTACAGTTGAAAATTGTTGTTAAAGCTTGAGTCATTTGTACCCAGTGTGCTTGTCAATATCAGTTTTCAAAATCAATCACAGCACGACCTTTTTGTCTATGTCTTGAGTACGTCATGTTTGCCCTTAAATGAGAGCCAGTAAGGAGAAAGAGATAAGTGGAAACCGAGGTAAGATCGAGTTTGCTGTTAAATTTGTTAGAGAAGTTCTATCATTTAGGTGGTCAAGTTGTAATGAGAGAGTGATATATTCCTAGCTTTGGTTATGTATAGGGACTGGTAAGATAAAGAAAGTTTGGATATGTAAGTTTTGTTATGTGATCTTGTTCATGAACCTAGTGTAATATGGATGATGGTTAGGGTACTGGAAGATGCTTTTGAAATAACTGGAAAGTGAGGAAAACTTCAAAACAGTTACAGATAACATAAGAAGGTGAATTGGCAAAACTAGACATGCAATATGCAGGAGGAAGTGTAGGGGACTATGTAAAATAACCTTAAGGTCGAACGAAACCCTGTTGATTTCTTTATTGGTTGTCATAGAGTAGTATTTTAAACAAAATACGCGATCGATGGAAACAATTGAAATGCACGACGTATGTCCTTTGTATTAGAAGGATACACGTTAAGATTCGATCTCGAAAATTTCGTTTTGTTTGTCAGCTACAGTTGTCAGTCACCTCTAGGTTTTTTGCTCCAAGACATACCTGATGCTGTTGATGGACAAGATTCCTTCAACAACTCAATCCTTGAAACGACCTAGTTCTTGTATCAGGGTTTGCGTGCATTCGGAGCAAACGTCATTGTAGGTCACTGTAGATTATTCATTATGATGTATGTTTTAACAAAAAAAAGTGGCGTCGTAATGTTGCGGGTCAGGTTGACTTGTGTTTGCATATTGTGTTGTTAGAATTCCATGGTCTTCCGTAATGGTACAAACCATAGTCATTTGATGTCATAAGTTGTTTTTCGCGTTTCGAGTATACCGCTGTAAGGAATGACATAAGTGCAGAATTCATTTGATGCAGGGAAAAAATAGTAAGTAAATCGCATTAGAAACTTTTAGGTTATCCTCCAAACACAACTAATTTACGTCTCATAGGAAACAATTTACAAACTAGAATGTAGTAGGGTTAAGCGATTTAATAAGGCACATGTAAACTTACCTATTGTACCTTTCAAACATTCATTTATTGAGGTGATGTTATTTTCTGTAAATGTTTCTAGCGTTTAAGGCCTTGCTTTCCTGTCTTTATCGGTTTTACTGGAATGATATTTTTTGATATGTTTTTTAGAATGATATGTTGATTACATGAAGCAATGTAAAGCAAAAATGAATTTTATACACAAGTTTCAAGGTTGTTTTGAGTTATTAACAGATAGATAAAGAAGTGTGATAATTGCATTTTGCTGGTCTGCTTTGCTTATTATGTGCACGCTACCAAAGAACAGCAGCATTGTATTGTTGTATTTGTGGTAGAACTTACATATGTTGACTCTCTTTGTAGGAACATAGCTTGTGTCTTTTTCAGTTGAAATTTATTATGTCCCGATGATGGCTCACTTTAAAGGAAGATCTGTCAGTTCTTACTCGAAGGTTTGATTATTACCCACTCCGGCTTATTAATTGGTGACATAATTTCTAGCCATGTGTTGCTATTTCACCACCACATTACCACAACTTTATTATTCTGCCGCTTATCAATTTTTTTGCAAGCTGTCTCACCTGAGGTCGAAGGAAGTTGGTAGATATCTGTGGACGTCATAATTTCTACGACACTGAAAATCTCGTGCCAATGTTTGTAGAATTTATTCAGAATACGAAGTTAACAATTGATAACTTTAGCACCAAAGCTTTAGCCTTCCAGGACTTCGTGTAGCTAATATATGCCCTTGCGTAGACTGGAGTGCTTCGCTACGGAAAGACGCAATGCTTTGACCAAATCGGCTGTCCAGTAAAACATCCACTTTGGATGTTAACAAAACTTTTCTCTATATCTCCAAGGCATTTGCTGTTTATCCCCAACACGGTTACTATAGAAGCCCTCGCGATTTGGCAGGGAATTTGATTTCGAGGCCGATATTTCTTTGAACTTGTTTTGATTGAAAGTCCGCATATTCATGTATACTAGCTTGGTGTGGGATCCCCAAATGTAAGCATTTAAGGTCATTTCTAACTTGTAAACGCAGTTATTGGCATCGCTTCACGAATATCAATAGTTAGTTTGTTTTTAACCACGTTTTTTCAACGTTTCAAAGACTATCTATATCATGTTGTTTAACAGATGTTTGTTTCATAATTATTTGGAAGGCATTGATGCTATATGCAGGTAATTATTGGAAAAACCAAATTATTGAAGGCTAGGTTTTAGTGGGAAATTAATGGCAGGGTTTCCTGGGACGCTTGTCATTATCTCATGACATTTTGGCTGGCGGGCAAATGATTTCATGCATGGGACTTGAAGTAGCAGAATTCTTAGTATTCCTTTGTACTCTGAGATTCAATTAGAGATCTTGGTTCAGATTTTGATCACAATGTAGAGAGGACTTGAATAAGTGAATATTTTAAATTATCAACATTTTCTTCGTCATCTCGTTTACAGTCGAATTTGTTTCACACATGGACTTGGCATTGGGATTATTTTTTTTCTTCTGAATTACCAGTCAAGTGCTATTTATTCATTGTCGTTCATTTTTTACATAACCATGTTTTCGCCTTGAAAATTTGTGACATAGCGCTAAAAACATACTTAAAAGCTTTTTCCGTCTGACACTCTTCAGAGTATCTATCGTCAGAAAGCAAAGTATATGTATATGGCAACCTATTTATACGAAACATGTATCAAAACTAGCCAATCGTAAACTAGAAAAAAATTTTAAGGCGATTTTCAAGTTCTGTGCCACAAAAAGATTGTTCAACCATGTTTTCCTTGGTCTCTCAACTCGCTGATAATTTTAATAAAGGCACTTCAGGGACTCTTCCCGGTGAAATATACGGGTAAAGTTCACGACGTTTTGACGTTAGTGAAAACCCGTATTTTAGAGTTTCCTTGCATCTAGTATACTAATTCGCGTTATTTTTACCACAATCTACTTTTGTTTGCCCACCCCTACAAAGTAGGTCGTAATTTGAGCCTGTTGGAACAGGGTTTACGAAAATCTAATATGTATAAGTGTAAACTGATGCCTTTTTCGCACACATTTGGCATTCCAAGAGGACGGAGTCGAATTTAATTTTATTTTTCTTTGCCAAACTTTTCATAATGATCCTGCCTGTGTCATTGCATGTTCTTACATAACCATGTTTGAGTTCAAAGCGTCAATTGTCGTAAAATCATTTGCTGCCAGTGAAGGCATTACCTTACACTGGTAAATCAGTGCAAAGTGATGACATCATATTGGCTACTTGTATACTATTTCACCGATGCGTGCTCGCTGGAGAACAATGTCCTTTTTCCAGCTTTCTTGCCTGGTCTTATTCTGGTTTTATTCTTAAAAGTCATGGTCCAGTCACTCAAACTTATAATGTGTTTTGCATGATTTCCTCCTTCCAGCTGTTGTTTTGTTGGTGTGCTGTTTTTTGTCGTTTTGTCATGTTCGTCACATGCTTCATATGTTGTCTCCGCTGCATGCCATATGACTCTTGCACTTGAGTTTGCTTGTATTAGATTTCATGACCGTGGATTGTTCCTGTTATTCAATTATCATTTGTGAACTGTAGTGTCGTTCTTGGAAATTGAAATAGGCACCAGTTTTAAGAGTACGTCGCTCTTTTGCGTCATACATCATTCATCTTACATTCAAATACATCACATAACACTAAGCGTAGTAGGCTCGATTGATGTTGCAACTAGGCAGTTCTTCATTACTGTCTTAAATAAGAATGTTGCGAGGCCGTGAATTTGGTTATTTTGATTTTGAATAATGTTCTTTGCCTGGTTACAACGGAAGCCAGATTAAGCACTTTGTCGTATTAGGCCATTAAAGTCAACTGCGACTCTCAAGGCAGTTTTTCTTCCTTCATTTCTCACTTTTTCATTTTTTCCTTTGTTCTTACTTTTTCCTTCGTTCCCCATTTTCTACATTCTTTTTTCTTTCGTTCTTATTTCTTTACTCTTTTCTCACCCCCCACCCCCCTGTTCTTTTGTCGTCTTTTTAATTCAATCATCAGTAGGTTTTTTTGCTTAATTTTGATCTATATTTTCATCTCGACTGCAATTGGTATTAAAACTGACATTTTCTTGCTATTGTCTCCACATAGGATAAATAAATGTGTGGTACACCAAACGTTATGCATTCCAACACAGCATTATGTTTAAGTTGTGCTATGCTTTGCTTTGCTGCGTTGTTCCTGCGCTGTTCCATGAATAAGTTCCTTTAAAGTATTTTTCTGCTGGCATGCGTTAGTATGCTGCATTCTATCTTAAGTATGCTTTCCCGTTTGACATTTAAGGGACCTATTTTCTTCATAAGAGCCGCCGTGGTGTATTGGGTACGACGATGCTCTTGCAAGCCCATGTTTGCCAGGTGCAATCAGCGTTATTGCAAAAAAAACTTGTTAGGGTGAAAATGGTTAGTGAAGATAGGGGGAGCCCACCCTAATTAAGACCTCGCTTCCTACAAAGATCGTATCCCTGGGATGGGAGTCAGTCACGCTTAATAATAGCTATGTCACTAAAACTCCTTGTCGTTTATGTAATCCAGTGTGTACCCTTTTCTAAAGTTGTAGTACCCGGTGATGTATGTATTCATTTCTATATAGCATTCATTTGTAGGTACGCCTTCTTGTGTTTCCTAAAACAATACCTTTTATTCTTGTACTGCATTGTACATTATTGTATTCCAATAACGCTTTCTGCGTTGCTTTGAAGTGAACTGCTGGTATGAATTTTCTATCTAACATTGCATTATATTTATGCTTTCCTGTGCTTCTTCGAACAGTATACTTCTGTTCTTATGTTACATTACATATTATTGAACTGCGGTTCCTTTTGTTGTGCTGGTTTGCATTGTACCCAAGCTATCGATTTTCTATCTCACATTGCTTTGTATTTATGCTTTCCTGTGCTTCTTCGAACAGTATACTTCTGTTCTTATGTTACATTACATATTATTGAACTGCGGTTCCTTTTGTTGTGCTGGTTTGCATTGTACCGAAGCTATCAATTCTTTATCTCACATTGCTTTGTATTTATGCTTTCCTGTGCTTCTTCGAACAGTATACTTCTGTTCTTATGTTACATTACATATTATTGAACTGCGGTTCCTTTTGTTG
>JANTCA010000215.1:0-12863 GCA_024741275.1 Chironex yamaguchii
TATTTAGTCAATAGTCAAAAAATACACTCTTCATTTAAAACGTTTTAACATTAGTCTTCATCAGTTACTTAATTAATAATATATTTATATATGTGGAGTATTACAACAATAGCTGCACTAAGTGGGAGCTGACCAGGCTTAACCCTCATACTCGAAAGCCAACACTCAAACCTCTGTGCCATCACATTACAAAGATTTGGTGAAGGACTTTTGAAGTCGTTGCTATTATGAGACGAAACCCAGTGGTGGGTAAGGGCAAATTCATTATTTTTTTCTTTGTTTTGGCTTAAGCCTTCATCAGTGCCAGATGTATGTAGTATCTCAAAAGACACAGTGCTTTTCTTATTGTGCTTTTATGTACATATAATTATGCTTTTATATAAATAAACACGATACAAATGAAAAAACCCAGACAAGTTCAGCAAAACATAAAAAAGCAAGTCAATAGTTCTTCAAATAAGATTGCACTTAACAATGAAACAATAAATGTATAAACTTATAAATTATGTATGGCCTATACAATTTATCCTGTTTACCTCTGACTAGGTCCACATCAATAAGGTCAGGTCTAACATGGCCAGCTCGTAATTCAATCTTCTGTAAATCCTGGAGAACCTATTTTGGTGAAAATTGTCACGATCATAAAAACACATACTACACACAGATATAGATAATATAAAGCAAGAAACATAGCAGAAACTGAAGTTTCCTTTCAAAAAACGTTATTGCATAAAGTTCCAATTCCCTGTTCTTGATTCCCCAACTAACTTAAATTGCATGGTAAACAATACTACTTATTCCCCCAAATAGCAAGCTGATTATGGATAATACAAAAGTGGTTAAAGGTCTCAGTCAAGTACTTTCAACAGTTGGCAGGCTTAGGGATCACCTCTTATTTTTTGAATCTTGCTTGTACTCTGCTTTTTGTCTGTCTTACTTTACACACTGGGTAAACATTTTAGAAGATTGTCCAATAAAGGACAACATGTTATTGAGTTTCAGTTCCATAACATCAAAACTATACAACTATGTGAGCTGATCACTGAAAAAAATGCTGAATAACAACAGAGCATTCTTTAAGTTGTGCAATATTTCAAACTTGCTTTCACTAAAATGATAATGGAAGTGACCATCATGAGCAGATACAGTTAGCAATGGCTACTGGCTAAATACAAGCAGACACTTCTACTTAGAGGCACTTTGTCAGGATCTCACAAACTCTATTCTTTTCTGAAATGACTCTGTTGAATCAATAAATACCGCTGTGGGTTAAGAATTTTGTCTTCACATCGCGAAGACATGCAAACAGTGATTGTTCTTTTGTTAGCCTGAACTGTTACAACTTAATGTTCATTGCTGACCTTGTTTATTACAACTGCTTACAGGAACTCCTTGTATTAAATAGATTGTCACCAAAATATGTCATGTTTACTGCTTGCAAACAGTTGTTGTAGGGTTCATGTTTATGGCTAGGAAAGGTAAGGATTCTTGATTACATCTCCAATGACATCTATAGACATTCTGTCTGCCAATCTCTTTATTGTTCCAATAAAAAGAGTTGTGGAAAATGCACTTGATGTCCTGTCTAAAGGAGAACTGCTGCCATCTTGACAGACAGGTAGTGACTTATTTTTTCATAATATTGTCAACTTTTACCAATCAGAAATATTGCTAATTTGTCTAAATGACTTTGCTTACCCAATAATTCACATCGGAGCTATTGCTATTTCATTTTAGGGGCATTATTTGAACTACTTTTTTCATTGTACTAGTTACAAAAGTATCATACAAGAGTTTAAACTAATAGAGTTTATAAATGATCTTATGAGTTTAGTTCAATGAACGTAAACTTAACTTCAGACTGTGGAGCTGGCCATTAGAGATCTGCTGCAGCTTATCTCTGACAACTGTTATGCCATCGCCTTATGCTCACAGCCAGATAGCTAACAATACCATGGCTGTTTTGGTTCAAAGTGATATACCTGTAGGTACTTTTGAGAAAGCTCAGACAACTAAGTTGTCATGTGTATTTGGCAAGACAACAATTTGACTGCATCCTTGGTACACCATCAGACAATTGGCTTTTAATTGTGCAACAAGAAAACAAGAAGTTGGAAGCTTGGCACAAGAAATTCAGTTGATATGGTCTGATGATCAATTTGATACTTGGTTGTCTTATACACATTTCAATTGTTTAAAAAAGTATTTAATAAAAATGAAAGTACTTTGCTATTGATCTATCAACGAATTATAATTCTCTGTACATTGGTCATCATAATGGCAAATTGCCTTTTCAAACTTGCCACCATATTCTAGCCTGAGCTCATTCATCCATTTGATGTCCATTTTTTGTTACTTCATCTCTCTATCTTCACTTAAATTTACTTCTCAATGTTATCTTACCCAATGCAGACCTTTCTGTTTAAGGGTGTGACCACACAAGCACATGTAGGCACATACTTGAGTCAAAAGCACTTTTCATTGCATGCAGCAAGTGTTATTTTGCTTAAGTAAAGCCATATTTTGATGTATGATGCATCCAATGTGGAGAAAGCCTTCATGACACTGATGTCCAAACCAGCATCTTGCAACACACATAGAAGAATGGAATCAGTTATGATGATAAGCAGCAATGATAAAAACTAGTCTGTCATCGAAATATAAGACATCATCAGAAGGGCAGTAAAAATTTATCTTGCAAAGTGCCAAAAGACAACGATACCCTCCACACAAAGAAAGCTTTTATCATCAATACTGATGTTTATGAAACAAATGAACAGAGAAGACAAGAGATTTGTCAGGTTGACAATGATAGCACAGACTAATCGGGCCCCAAATTTCATTGCAAATAACTTGACTTTTTCTTCTTCATTTTCACGTAATCCTTTTTGTTCTCTTTATCAAATCCTGTGATTTTGCAAACAGGGCAATATCATCTGAAAATCTACAATTACTAAGTTAAGTTCCATTGATTTTAGTTCCCATTTCATTGATTTTAGTTCTTCTTAAAAAAATTTGTTCCCTTGCAGTTATAAAAAAATTTGGTGATAGATAATATTGAAGATCTCCTTGCCTGACTACTTTTTCATTTTGATATTTTCACTATACTTTTGTTAGATGAATCTGGGTTGTTCCTTAATTAAACTCACGTGGCTTGTAGTTTTCAACTTCCTTCCTTCTTGTCACCTTTCATAAAGATTAAGACAATGATGGCACTTCCCCAATGTTTGGCTTCCTCTTCCAATGGCTTCCATACATTATCTTAAATTGCACATGTTACTGCAACTGCATTGCAATCTCTTAAGTCTTCTCTTACGTTTGCTCTCATTCTCTCACACGACTTAGTATATTTTATCATGCATACTGATGCTCATTGCTGCTTCTATATAATTCTTTCATCCCTTGCATTTTGTAAATCTTCTTTCAATTTTAGATTTTTCTTTATGGTTCTCCTTCCTGCTATTGTTTCTGCAGACTGATGACAGCTTTCCAAAATTTCAGTGACATATGCTAGATCTTCAATCTCTAATTCAATGAACCTGTTACAAATTTCAGTTTAAATTGATTCTAGCATTTGTTCAGCTTTCAGATGCTGACTATAAACCTTTCCTAGTGATTACATCTATTAGAGTACTAGAAATTTCACATGTTAAGTCATGATAGTTCAGTTCCTGTTGGCAAAATAATAGGCAAACTAAGAAAATGAAGTACAGTCCTTGCCATCTTTCAAGCCAATCAGCTTGAAAGGGATTTCAGGGACAGATCTCACTCAGGTTTACAAACCATATCTATGGGCATTAACATAGGATATAAGCAAATGGCAACCAGCACCTAGGTCAATGGAAACCACTTTGTAATGCCAGGGATAAAAACCTGTCCTGTGAGTTTAAATTGTTTCAATAAATTATGAACAAATAGTCTATATTGAGGAATGGTTCTTGGTTTACTGTGTCTGTCAAATTTAAGCAGTCTGACTGAAACAAAGGCATATTTCTATGTTGCTAGACTACAACATATTTAACATTTACAGAAGGGCTAAAGACCATGATTCTGCTGTTTCTTAGACTATGCCCCAAGCTGGACATTATGCTAAATGTTTGGTATGTTTATCAGAAATTTCGCAGTTATGGAATTGCTACCAAAACTAAGTTATTCTTTGTTTACATATACAAGGCAATATGCTAATAAGAGTAAAACAGGATTGATAGTAACACTTACTGAAGTTTCTTTCTTCTCTACTATTACTTCCCAGTTGGCTTTATCATATGTCCCAATCTAAAATTAAAACAGACCAATATGAATATTATGTTCCAAGACTATAGACTGCTGCCCTTTTCAGAAGGCCAGAAAAGTTAACATCATCTTTAACATGCTACATATTCTGTCAAGATCTATACTTCTGATCAAAAGTGCTATGTCTACGGGGACAATTTAAAAGAGCACTACAGAGCCTTCTGTAATATACCCTTACAATGCAGTGTACTGTGATTAATCTACTTTACTTTAAATCCATTATACAATAAAAAATGACAATCTGTTTTGAAATCTTCTTAATTCAAGAGGTGAAAATAATAAAATAAAGATTAATCTAAGAAAGAGAAAACCAGCAATAGCTGCCACATTACAAACTGCAGGGATATAAAAATGATGAGACATAATTCTAGTCTAAACAGGATCAAATGTTACTAGCATTCTTCCCTCTTCTTTTACTCCATTCGGTTTACCTTATTTTCAATTCAAGGATTCGTTTTTGAGACGATAAAGGTTTCCGATTCCACCGCCTGATCTGAATTAAGTGTCAATTTCAAAATATGCCTGAAGCAAGCACAAGCCTATGACCTGAAGGATGTATAGGGATGGTAATTTTGGATAAACGCAGTTTAAAAGAACTAGTGTAGCTGGAATCTGGAACATATTGTTACCGCGAACAGAAATACCTAAACTGCTGTAAAATACATCGCAATGGATGATGGTTAGCATGGATGAAGCCTTTAGAATTAAACTGAGCAATGGGACATATCAATATGATGCATAATTTGTCAAAACAGTCAGTGGCTACGCCAATTTCATTTAAAGGTCTTTAATAACGGCTTTCAAATTATCAACTTTCATTCATTACGCCAACAAACCTACTGGCATTTAAGTCGCAGATTATGGCCTGTATTCTATGGGTTTTAGGAAACAAGAATGACGAAAATTGTCACGAAAGCTCGGTTCATATAATTATTACCGAAACAGCGGGTGTTAATGTTCTCAATCACGTTACATTGCCTCTTAATTGTTTCAAAATTTGTTCTGTTCCAGTATCAATTTTGCACTGATACACTTTTCAAGTTTTGTGAGTTACAAAGGATGCTGCGACGGGGTTTTCCTCGGAGTAATATAACATATACCATAGAAACGTTTTGGTGCTCGAACACTAATGATATTGAGAACGACGTAATCATTAAAGTGCTAACAAACATGAGAAAACTTTGCTTGTTTGATAAACTGTTTGGGATACTCAAACAGATTCTACTTGTTACAGCAAAAACCGTACAGAGTAATCTATGTGAATGGAAATGTCAGAACAGATATACACTACCTCAGTCCTCAGTACTCACATTATACAACGAATGAGCAACTGAATTGTCAACAAGTTACCCAGTTATTTCAAAAAGAATGTCCACGTTAAGTTCGATTTTAAAAATAACGCTCACTAACCTTACTTTGAAACCAGGACAGGGCGGACCCTAAATCCATAAGCTTCCACGACGTCTCTCAGTGCCAATTCACTTAATTCAACTCCTTCGTTCGTTTTAATATGATGCAAGTCTTGCTTAGCTATAAAAAGAAACGGTATACAACTGTATATTGCCCCCAAATCTCCTATAAAGAAAACAGCTGGCATCTACCTCGGAGACAGAGATTTAGATTTCAACTTGCGGTTTCAGCGCAGCAATTTATTAGAACACTGTAATTGAAGAAAATATGTAACCGTACCAGTGCGTGTAAATCTTCCTTTACCGCTCAGACTTCGTGTCCCTTATCCTTCTATGCTTCTCGCACAAGTAGTTTTATTTGGTTATCTTCCACATTACCCCTGATAATGGTCGGTTTTTTGTTTTCTTTGTGGCCGAGAAATCGCTGTGACGTCAGACATTTCACTTCGAGCAAACTCCTTTTCAACATTATAGCCTCGATTCCAATTTAAACAGATGTGGTGGCCACATAGAACACTGATTTGTGAAGGTGAAGCAGTCAAGAAGGGTTTAGGCGCATATTAGATTTTTTCTTGCAGCCTACGCGTAGAATATCTCCAGTCGATTTGTTTTGTGAAGGAGGCAAGGTTCGCACACAACAGCCAGTTCCCTATGCATTGCTTTTTTCTCTGACATAGCGTTTTGCAACAGTAGGTTAAAACATCAGTTACAATGATAAGCACAAAAAGAGTCAGTTTGCCTCATTATTGCTTTACTCTTTACTATCTTTAAACAATCCAGAAAATATAGATATAGTGTGTTTTTCTTTTTATGAGACGAACTTTGATTTTAGGAGTTCTTATAATGTATCTGATGTAGATCTTTCTTACTGCAGGAATTTGTAGAAAATCAGATAAAATGGCAAAAGTTTAAACAGAGAGTCTTCATAGGAGGAGAAGTAGTTTACCATAAACAGAACAGAAGAAATTCCATTAGTTAGTACTTATCATCCAGCTTTAAGTAGAACCATTGATATAGTTAGGAAATACCAGTCAGTTTAAGGTTCATCAGATAGTTTAAGATCACTGTTTCCTAGTCATCGTTGCAGATCACTTAAAGATATTTTAGTTAGAGCAAGGTTAGAAGAGTTAGATGATCAAAGTAAGAAAGATTGCTGTAAGTGTGGTAAAAAGAAATGTCAGGTTTGTGAAATTGTGGAAGAATGTAATAGTTTTAGGGGTAGAAAGAGCGAGAGAAAATTAATATATATCAACCAACATATTAATTGAGATTCCAAGAATGCAGTTTACATTTTAGAATGCAAGATTTGTCATAAACAGTATGTAGGAAGCACTAAGACAAGGTTTAGAATTAGATATAATAATTACAAGGCATGTAATAGAAAGTTTAGGCACGGTCAGAGTGTATTTGAGGACAAATTTTTTAGTCACTTTCTAGAGGAAGGGCATACTTGTTTTGATTAATATGTCAAGTTTCTAAACATATATAAAATAGTTAGTTCACATTATCAACTAAACTTCAATGCTCGTTTACAAGAGATGCTTACAATGACAACAGCAGAAAGCAAAGAAATAATCATCATGGGTGATTTTAATGTAAATTTCCTCGTGAAAGAAGACAACAGAAACTTCAAAGAAATACTTACTCTCACGGGTCTGAAACAATTGATAAAGGATGCTACAAGAATATGCGAGACAACAAAAACTCTGATTAATATCATTGCATCTAACAATTGCAAAAACATACAATCTGCAAGTGTTTTTCCATCGGGCTTCAGTGATCATGATCTTGTTGGCTGTGTACGTCAAATACACCATTTGAAGTTTAAATGAAAAGAAATTCGTTGCCGTGACTGCAGCAGATGTAACCCTGACCAAATGAATTGTGATCTTCTAAATGCCAAATGGTTGGAAGTTTATAGCACAAATAACGTAAATATTGCTCGGACGACATTCTATTAAATCGCAACCACAATCTTTGACATCCATGCCTGAAAATTAGCAAACGAGTGAAATCTAAACCAGCTCCATGGCTTACATCGCATATAAAAGACATCATGAATGACCGTGATAAGTTGTATAGAAAGTATCAAAAGAGCAATTTAGTTTGTGATAGAAAGGCTCACAAAGACAAACGAAACAAAGTAAATATTGTGCTTAGTAAAAAGGAAGAAATAACTACAACAGTGAACTGCTAAAAGAAAGCTCAAATGATCCGGAGAAATTCTGGAAGACCCTGAAAAGCATTTATGCTACATCAGGGAAAGAAAGCCCCCCTGAACAAACCCTTTGATATTAATGGGGAGAAGTGCACTGTTATGAAGCAAATTGCTCAGGGATTTAGATCATTCTTCTCGACTACTGTCAACCACATTAAATCAAAGGCTATGCGCATGACTAACTTCACATGGTGTACATCCAGTGGCATGATCGCTAAAACTTACAAAACATTCCATTTTAAAGAAGTAACACCTGTGGAGGTCTGTAATATAATTAAAAAATTGAAAAAGAAAAAGTCAACTGGATGTGATAATTTGCCTCTTTCATTCTTCAGGGATGCCAAGAATGTTATTAAGAAGCCTCTAACACACATTATCAACCTATCAATTAAGAGCGGGGTCATTCCTGGAAACTGGAAATTAGCTCGCATTACACCAGTCGTCAAATCTGGTTCTCGGTCTCAATTCCAAAATTACAGGCCAATTTAGATCCTACCAATCGTGTCAAAAATCGCCGAAAAAATTGTCCATAAACAGTTTTCTAAAAGAGAATAACCTACTTTACAGCCATCAATTTGGTTTTTCGTAGAGGCATGTCTACTGAGCAAGCAGTGACTCTCTTCCTGGATGAACTTCGTTCAGACGTTGACAAAGGGAGATTGGTTGGTGCATGCTTTGTAGACTTGACGAAAGCTTTTGACACAATTAGCCACTCGACACTCCTGAGCAAATTACCAAAATATGGCATTCATAATCAAGAGCTGGAGTGGTTTACTGATTATCTGTTCAACCGTAAAGCGATCGTTCAATATGGCCAAGAGCAATCAGTGAACCTAAGCCTCCTGTTAGGTGTACCTCAAGGATCGATCCTTGGCCCACTATTATTCTTAATCATTTTAAATGACTTAACAGATGCTATTGAAAATTCGAAAGTAATGTTGTATGCAGACGATACTGTGCTATATGTTTCTGGGAATACTGCTAATGATATAAATGAGAAACTCAACAGTGACATCAGCAGGCTGGATGAATGATTCTCTGAAAATGAACTCATCATGAATCTCAACAAGGGCAAAACTGAAGCCCTCCTGTTCGGTACCTCAAAGAGAGTTGCGAAGGAATCAGCATATTTCAGAGTCAACGTGAATGATAGAGAGATTAAGACAACGACGAGCTACAAGTACCTTGGAGTTGAAATAGACAGCACCCTAAATATGAACACATATTTTAACAAGCGCTACAAAAATGGGTCCTCTCGACTAAATCTCCTAGTAAAACTACGTGACCAACTGGATGTGAAAGCAGCAAAAGCCATTTACAAAAGCATGACTTTTTAGCGTAATAATTGTACGTGCCCAATTTTAAAAGGACAAGGGTACCAAACGTGCTAAAAACCTTCATCATGCGGAGAAGAATCAGATAGACAATCCTTTGACACGGGGAAAATAATATCCAGCCTGGGATATCAAAATCTTCCCATGACATTCCGATGCTATGTAAGCATGCCGTATGTTGGACCATTTCTATGCCATCATTTAATGTAATAATGAAATCGACATCTTTTTCACTGTTTGCTGCCCACATTTTCATTGATTCACAATAAAACTACTGTGGCATGTGTAAATCAAAGGCAAAATTTGTGGGGTTTTACTGCTCTTGAACTGGCGAGAATTTAGTCGCGCGTTGTCCCTCTCAACCAAAGTTGCCAAAAGTCGTCCATCAATTGTGCAGAAAATGCAAAGTCATAGATAACAGCTAGATTAAAGTGCACTGAAAATGCAATTTTTGAAATTCTGCATTTAACTGTATGTGATGTATGTGCTGCTGTAATAGCCAAGTCAAAGAAATTTGGATATGTATAAAGCGGTCAGTTATCCTGAATCATATTGCCGAGGAGAGCATTTGTGTCCAAATGTCTTTAAACTATGCTCCTTAATAATATCAACTAAAAAGCTCTCAAAATGCTTGTTAAACCAATGTGGAGCAATCAATTTTCAATAATTTTTCTAAGATCCACTCTACACCCGAAAACTCCGAACGGTACCTACGCAGTACCTTCTACATGAAATTAAATTCAGCTTGAGTGGTAGAAAATTTTTACAACGTTGACAAAATGTGATTGTAAGAGTCAATGAGGCAGAGACGCTGTAATAGTATTCTCATAGAGCATGCCTCTCGAGTCAGCAAGCGCCTTTCTCCTTACTGGAAAACACTTCGCGGAATGCCTTACTTCTATCCCTCAAGGGTCCTAAGTGAGCAATGCTATCGTGGAGAGAATATTCTCGCAAAATTACCAACGTGAGCACGACATACTGAAGTAGACTAAGCGCAAGGATGCAATCAATCATTTGCATCAGACGCAAAGACTTCTTGGTGATAAAGAAAATTCTCGAATTGTATGTTTCATGGTCTGCGTACCCGCAAAGATTATGACGTAATCAACTTAAACTTTGGGTGTGGCATCATTTGGCACACGTTTAAATATGCGAAGGGCACATTTGGCAATGATGTTAAAGCGAAGTCCCTGGCCTACTCATTAAAGAGAGTTGCAGTATCTGGACCGTTTGTAACGTTTGGAAAGGACTAGTTGATGCGAAATACCATCACACGGTGCACAGGTACACGGAAATACCATCACACGGTGCACAGGTACACGAAAAATATTGTTTAGGTTATCACTATCCTCTGGACTATACAGAGTGGTCACCACTTGGAGTTTATGAATTTCTATGGTACAGAAAGTTGGAGGCAGTAATACAGGATACCTGTTGCGACACTGGAATCTACTTATGTTTCATAAGATAATACACGTGAATCATCGTGGACCTACTTTACATTGGAAAGACCTTGAACGACTTTTAGGATGAGTTTAGAATGTACATTTTGGTAAAAGCCATTATTTTACAAGCAATTGAAAGTTAAGTTATACAGAAGTCACACGCCTGTGTAGGATCTTTAGACGTTTTGCCATTTGGTTTATATATCATATAGTAAAATACTAGAATGTTGTTTTTTAACTTTTCACAGAATAACAAACACTGTAGGAGTTATACATTGCAGTCCACGAGACATCTATGCTAGTGGGACATCGAGTCAAACGAGTAGCGCAGATTGCTAAGAAGTTGCTCCTCCAATGAAAAGTAAGGCCCCATTTACGGTATGTCGGCAGCATGGCGGTATGATTTGACAACGGCGTGAAACGGTGCCAGTGGGCAAATTTTTAACTTTTTTTCTGAACCCGTTTACACGAAACCGGCATAACATTATGTCGATTCAGTATACAAAAGCTGTGACATCACACGACTTTTATTGTGCGTTTGTTTTATTGTTTAATTGACTGTTTTACAGTTTATTACAAAAGCTACATGAAGTCATGCCGTCACCATGTCAATATGCCCGTTTACACGATGCCGTTATCATACCGGCATAAACCTGTACAAGTATGGCTTTCGACATGGTTTTAATCCAGATTCATACTTTCATGGTATCGACATCGTGTGGCCTAAAAGCGAAAGGTATAAAGCCGATATCATTTCATACTGGCATGCTACCTACATCGTATAAAGGGTGACTAGAGAAGTCCTACTGTTCTTGGTAATTGAGAATTAAAAAAGAACATCCTTTATACACCAGGCGTTATGAACAAGTACAGTACGACTGCGTCAGTCAAAGAACACACTCTTATATATATTGTACTTGCAAACTCATTGTCACACTGATCTCATGGTCATAATTCAGCTGAAAGATAGAGATGATTGGCTTATATCGGATATTTTATGCCTCATCTCCACTAGACAATTTTTGTGACAATTGTCATGGACCCCGTTTACACTGGTACGGATCCATTTCGTATCCGTAACGATTTTCGTTAGCGTTTACACTGGGAATTGTACTAGAACAGTTCCACTAAACTGACTCCTTTGTCGCCTTGGTAACGCCGAGTTATCTATTGTTATAACAGCTTGGAGACGAAAAAGTTGATTGTCCAGTAACCTATTAGTACCCGTGTGGATCCGTTCCAGCCATTTATACGGGACCACAATTTGAACGCATCCAAACTGGTACACTTTGGAAAGCGATCCCAAACAAGTAAATATAGCGGACCCGTATTGGGACGGATCCATCAGTTCCAGTGTAAACGGAAAGCCTATCTCTTTTTGGTAAAGATCCGTTTGGTAGTGTAAACGAGGTCATAAAAATTCGCAACGACTCTTATCACATGATTTTTCTGTGAGAACTGTGTGCTTGGGTTTGTTCCTAAATCTGATTTGCTCATATTTGGATAATCACCAAGCTCACGAAGAAACTCTATAACAGTAGTGCACGAAGAAAAGCTAAACATTAGCTAACGACGGCTATGCGCTGCTACGATCACAGGTATCGGTTTACTGGCAGTATGGAAGAAAACCCGATCCCGTCGGGCAAGAACGAGAGACAAACACCATCTCTTTCATGATATCAATTTGATTCATAAAGAGCACATCGAAAAACTGACAATGACCGTTTTACGACTACACGCAAACATGACGTGACTGTGCTGCAAAATTAGGAACGACAACGCAAGGATACGTCAGGATTGAATACAGACGTCTGCCTCACAAACAGCCGTTTCATGTCGTGCAGATTAAGATATTTCAATTTAGTTCTCGAATACTTGAATTACTGTAAACTAAGAATGCTTTTAGTTTAGAATTAAAATATAATCAACCTTTACACACATGCGAAAACATTTCTGTTCACAAGCAGTCTTCTATCTATGAATTATTGTATCGAATGGGTATCACCTTTTACACTGAGACCAATGACAACACATCTTCTTGACAAGAGACATATCTAAGATACTGGTACCATTTGGTCACGCATATGTCGAATAGACCACTTTCGCAATGACGTCAAACGGCTTTTGATAGCGAGGTGCCATATCGAAAACGAGAATACCGATG
>JANTCA010000216.1:0-12863 GCA_024741275.1 Chironex yamaguchii
TATCGTTTGGCTGAAATAGTGATATCGTTTGGCTGAAATAGTGATATCGTTTGGCTGAAATAGTGATATCGTTTGGCCGAAGTACTGACTTTTTTAATTTGGTCAGGTTCTGATTCCACTGCTTCCATCCTCGAAACCATTTCAGTATGAACGTATGTTTATTATACTCCTTCTTGGTTCTCGATAAATTGTTAGTTTGTTCAATAGTGCTATGCCAAAGATTCTACTACATGCTATAGTGACTAGTTATTTGGATAGAAATCAATTAATCATTATCGTGCATGACTTTTACACAGAATAACTTGTTTACCGTGTTTTGTAGCAACTAAAAAGACGTCCATTTTGCTCCGACTCGTGATTAATGGTATTTTTCTGACACATTTCTTGGACAGGCAATTGGGATCCCTCTACAAGCCCAAACAGCAGTAGCCTTAGCAGCAGCAGACAAGAATTGAATACAATTCTCGATAGTGACAGTGGAGTAGGAGGGTCAAACGTATGGGTTCAGACACCAACATCGGAGCAAGATCGTGGCCAGCTTGTGCAAGAGGGTGAGGTTCCTTTCCTGGAAGCTGCCTTAGAAGGGATGGCTTGGGTTCAAAGCCGTGGTGCCTATAGTGCTCCATCCTCACCCGCCTTGCAGAGAACTGTGGATAACCCTTTCTTATCGCCAAGTGGGCAACAGATTAGAGGACATCCTTCCATGGAAGAATTGACGTCTAGGCCCTCGTTCAAAGTAAAAGTGAGCCAGCGGGAAAGAAACTCAAGCTGGAAATCACGTCGGGACACACCGCCTGCTCTCAGTAGCAGGCGTATGAGTGCTGATGCGCTAAAGGATAATTCAAACATCGACGGAATGCAAGACAGTGGTCTCTCGTCTCCAAGATACACTAGAACAAACGAAGTTATTCCGGTAACGAAGTTTAATTCCGACTTTGCAGGTGAACCGACTTTAGCTCAGAGTGGATGGCGACCTGACCGGTTTTCATCGGTTCATTCGATTGCTGAGTTGCTGTCAGCGTTATCACTTGAAAAATACAAGGACACCTTTGAGGTATGGACTACTTTGCATTTCTCGGAGGAAGCAAAGAAGCCTTCTTAATAAGTGAAATTTGTTAACTTTTTACTATGCTGCTAACCATTAGTAAGTATAGAAGATTCTTATCCGTGAGTGACTATAAGCAGGGAGCTGCAAGGAGTTGCTAGTTCGAATCCCTGTCACCATAAGATGAGAGACTATTAGTGAGAGAAAATAACGCGAGCCTACACTTTGAATAGTTTACTTCTTAATTGCGTCGTTTAGTTCAGGGGGAAAGGCTTCATATATGCAGTCGTGAGACCAGAGTCCGACGCTTGGGTGTCCTCAATCATAAATGTACTTCTTTCTTATGCAAGGCCACCCTGTCTGTCTGTTTGTATATTTGTAATATATATCCTAGTATGGGTGTTATCTACTTCTCATAACAAGCATGCAGCCAAAAAAAGATAGATAGATAGATGAAAGGCCCTTTGAAAGATTAAGACGTACCTTTAATGAAAGAAAATAAACCAGTTTTTGGACAAATATTTACTCGTTGTATTTTGTTTACATTATCAATCATATACAGTATTTGTTATGTTTTGTGGGTTCTTCTTATAGGGGCAAGGAATCAGCTTAAACACGCTCGTGAAAATGAGCGAAGGTGACCTACAGAAACTTGGTCTTGCCAAGGTACTTTCAAGATAGATATAGTTAACTCCCGGTAACTCGAGCACCGCATAACTCGAAATTTCATCAACTCGAACTATCTTCTTGGGCTCCATGAACTTTTTCTTAATTCTCTTTTGTAAAAACTCTGGTTAACCCGAACCTCGGATAACTCGAGCATTCGTTTACTCGAACCATTTTTTGGTTCCCCCGAGGCTAATTTCTTCGGATAACTCGGACTTTCTACTCGAGAAAAGGAAACCAAAAGACTAGATAATTCTCAGATTTTAAATTGCATTTGTTTTCGTTAACTCTTGACTTAATACAGATATCAATGGTGGCTGTTTGGTGATGTGCGTCAAGCCTTGGATGTACTCCGAGACTATATGTTATTTAGCGATAATGGAGATTGTACTCACAAGTGTGTAAACAAAGTTGGCAACAAATTATCGTCAAGGCTAACACTAGCTGATATACGAAAGTTCTTCAAATATACACCAACATTATTAGCCTTTCATTTTGTTTGTATTATATTGTCTCAAGAAAAAATTGCCTCAACTCATTTTTGTCTACGTTTGACTTCACGGGAGCTTCGCTTAACTCGAACTTTCGTCAAGTCGAACAATTTTCCTCGGTCCCTTGGAGGTTCGAATTACCGAGAGTTAACTGTAGTACTGTACTATGATTGACTTAAGCTCGAGATCTTTTAGTCTCTAGTATTTTCGTAAATGCTCGTGTTTTTGACATTTTATCAAAACAGCAGGACGTAATAAAGCCTGATTGCACCGACGAGTCAAATGACACCTGACCTTGCATCCGGTAATCTTTTATGAATTCAATCAAGTCGGTTTTGGCCAATTCCGTCAAGTCCAGTTAATACTGAAAGCACCTTACACTGTATCTTTCAAGACGTATAAAATTTTACTTGTTTTTTGAAACATGTTGCTTTCTATGTCCCAATTAAAAGGAGACCAAGTTCTGGTTTAAAATATTATCATGCTTCGTGTTCTTGGATTATTTAGAATTAAGCATATAAAGATTTGCTAGTCAATGTATTAGCTGTATTTGACTCCCAGTTCGCAAACGGAAGCCTACTTAGCCACAATATTTACCCCGAGAATCGTACTGGATTTCAGCTGTCTCAGACTCCTGCAAAAAGGGACTCAAAGGGACTGGCTTTAGGGGAAAAATCATATACTAATAAAATTGTCATGCTGGACATTTTTTGGTAGAAATAAGGCATATTAATAACTTTATGAATAATGCTTAAAATTGTGTTTGAGCACGAGGGTTGCGCTGCATATGAGATGCATATGAGTTGCTAAGAGTTGCACAATTTAGTGCGGGGTGGAGTACGTATTTGTTTAACAGATTCCCAAATTGTTTTCGCAGGGCCCCAGAATCAAGCTTCTGAAAGCATCAGAAATGTTAAAAGGTAAATAAACCTAACTATATTAACTCTCTTGTAGTGAAGCGGTAAGATTACCTAGCGTATTTTCATAAACATGTTAGTCGTTGTCTTTGCAAAAGAACATAAGCAACTGGTGCCAAGGCTGCTAATTCGCGTATTTGGTTATGAGCAGTTTCACGTTAGCTGAGGACATACATATAGCCTGAAAAATGATATACCGACTAATTGGAATCAAGATGCGACATGTAACCTGTCGCCAGTTTGGGGTGGTTGAACTTTAATTTATCCGCTCGTCCTCAATGTTTCTTTAGGTGGATTTCGCTTGATCTCTTCCCAGCTGTAGTTATACACAATTCACTTAGAAGCGTTTATGCCCTTCAAGGTGTTTAGCTGCCCATGTCACATGTTACCTTTATTCTTAAATGCTATAAAGCTGTTGTCTGGGCTGATGCATCAAAGAGTTAGTGTGTGGACATGCTTAAGACATTTTGCGACGAAACGCCTTTTAATAATTTTTAGCAAGTAGAGCATTTGCTGTCTTTCTTTGAAGAGAAAAACGGATTGATCATTTTCCTGTTCAAAAGTAAAGGTGCAAGGTTTCCGTTTCATACCATTATAATCCCAAAGCAAGTAGCACTTAATGTTATCCAATTGTTGGTAATTCTTTAGATTAGTGGAGTCGCAAATTTATTCAAAGTGCCTCGTTTGATGTGAAATAGAAAAGCACTAACAATATGACTGAATGAAAAGTGAGCCCGCTTGTTGGTTGAAACAGACAGAGGGCTATGAGAGGCAAATTTCCATAACTTGTTGAAACCCTATGAGTACTTTTCTCTATTGTAAATGTCTCCTTAGTTTATGCATGATCTCAAATACTGAAAGGGTAACGTTAAAGTGATGGAATCGTGCTTTAATCTTAGTTACATTTTTCTCATTTTAGCGGAAATAATGGCTGCCAAAGAACACACGTCGCATCTCCATTGTCCAACAGAATTCAGGCAAGACAATGGTATGTTGTTGGACCAGGTTTTCAGCCCGGTTCCGTCGACGTCTACTCCATCCTTAAATGGTTACATTCAACCTCCGACACAGCGTCATCCGCTACCCACACCTCCTCTTCAGCACTCGGCTCAGATACCGCCACAACGTGACCAACCTCCCCAGTTCCACATTGGATACGAGGTATTACCGCAACCAAGATTAAACTTCTTGGGACCTAGATCACGCCTGGGACGGATGGTGGATAATCAAGTTGTTCACCCGCCAACAAATATATTCCAGCCCGGTCTCGAATATATTAACCCATTGACGGGGAACATTACTCCTCCGATTCTTCCAGGTAACGTTTCGCAGCCGAGCCCGATGCGTTTTGTGTTTCGAGATAATCCTCCAATTTACTATTATCAACAACAGTAAGGAAGGCTAGACTAACGCTACGCAAGGGTGAAATATCGTAAAACCGTGACATTCGTTCCCTGTTTCAAGATTTTAACACGGGAGATTTTAATTCAGGGTTTGTATGTCTCACAGTTTAGTTTTGTTAAACCGGAGAAGCAAACCGAATGAGACTAAATTAAATTATTGGGCAAGCCTTTCCTTTTCTCGATTGTTAAGTGCAGAAGGATACTGATGATTGATACTTTTATTTGTAGCAAAGTACCTTTAAATTGTGTTGTTGTGGTAATTATGTTGTTGTCTTGGTTGTTGTTTGTGTTACTGTTCTGCCTCTTGTTATTTCCGACTAACAGACGTCAAGGATTGGCAGAAAGTGCAGGCTTTGCCCGTGCAAACATTTCCCTGCTAGGAGTTCTTTGCTTTGTGCTCCCTAGATGAGAAGAAATAGAAACTGTGAATTGAATTGTCGCTGGTGTTGCCTATGCTTCTTTGTGTTGATGCATCTGGCATTAAATCCCTACTTGTTCAGATTCAAATCGAGAAATTACGTTCCCAGAAGTTCTTCGTAATATAGTAGTAACGATGCTGCCTCGCTCCCGTTTGTCGTTTGCACTGCTCCGTTGTCTTTACATGTCGTTAGCCTTTGATTTACACCGTAACGGTTCAAAGGGTGAACAGGTGGACGTGGAGATTTAGATATATGAACAATCTTTTTTATGGTACAAAACTTGAAAATCACCTTGAAAATGTTCGACATTAAGCGAAAAACATGCTTAAAAGCTTTTTCGTCTGACACTATTCAGAGTATGAATCGTCAGAAAGAAAAGTATATATATGTGGCAACCTTCTTTATACGTAACATGTATTGAAAATAGCCAATCATAAACAAGAAAAGGAAAAAACAAAGAGAAATTGAAGAAATGGGGCATTATTGAGGGAGTTCTGCCTGCAGAGTACTGGTTTCCTTGTTTCAATGTAGGCAGACCTAGCTGTACCAATTATCCGAAAATTCTCGTCCTTATACGCATTCTGAATTTTCTAGTAAATGTTTGCCTATGACAAAATCTCACGTTTGGTCAGTCATTTTCGCTTTGCAAGCGCGAGATGGCTGTTCTCTCGGAGGAATTGATGCTTGGCGTACAAATTGCTACATTCCGCGCAGTTGAGGACACGATGACGCGTCTCATAAACTACAAAAATTGTAAGGCGTTTGAATGTCTTGGTAGAAAGGCATCGAAGAGTATAACAGTTATCAAGTGAACTACCAATTGTATGGCAAATGAGGTCCCTTGCTTATGACATGGTATCACAGGTTTTCGAAGAAAATTGTTCACATGCTGTAGGCGTACATTTGCCTTTTGTAAAGAGGCATCATCTCCTTTGCACGTTGAATGGACCACGCTATGAGTGACCGATGATCTTGCTGTTTCTTTATTTCTTTTGTACTTCTACATTTGCTAATTGCCCGCGTAAATGAAAGACTTCAATAAAGAACAAGTTTGAAGCTGCAACATGTCGATCTAAATGCACAACAGTTCCTTATTCTCGAGTTTAGAATATGAGTGGAAAAATTTTTTTCTGGTGCTGTGATAATAGATTTCTAAATAAATTCATGTGTGCCCTTTTGAATTGTTTAAATTTTGTATCGCGCCTAAACTTAACTATAACAGATCTCGATACCCCTGTTCTGACATCTCAGTTTGCATGATACTTCATCTCGACGGCTATCAATCAACATCGGCGCGTATTTAAGAGGCATTTCTTCATTCTTGAATTATAATCCCAGTGTCCAATACGTTATTTCTACATCATTTAAACAAGAAATCACCGTGTTTTTATAATTAAAGTATATACTTTGATTCGTCACGGACATAAAGACTTAGAATTATATTGACTTTGACACCAGACAATTTTGTGGAATAAGTTAGGATTAATGACAACGACGAATAGACATAAAGGTATTTGGTCTACTTGGTTTCAATTCGTGGAGTCAAATGTTGATTTTCCAAATCCTCTACTACGGCTTTATTTTAGAGGAGCAACGGTTGTGGTAATCTGGACAAAACTTACTTCATATGGTTAGTGGGTGCCTGTGTAAGAGGTACTAATTACCATTATTTGAAACAGAATTCCCTTGTTTGGTTTCGTACTGGTCAGTGTTAGTTCAATCTTGAATTAAATACTGACCAACGTATTTAATCTATTGCATCTGCGAACCGTTAAAAAACCCCTCAATTTAATGTTTTGGCAAAATCTGTTGCTTGTTTTTACCAAATTCGTAAACCGATTTTAAATTTTGATCCAATACAAACGCGTAGCATTGCTCAATGTATCTTGAATCAACTTACTTTAGCATTAATAGGAGTGTCGCTGTAAATCCAAATTCAACCAAATACAATTTATAACCAGCAAGGTAAAGACGTCGCGAAGGATGGTATCGTAAATACAGGTGATCTACAAATCTTCATATGTAAGTAGTTCTCGATGAATACAGCCAACAGCTGGGTTGTATGTGTGTTAATAATGAAATCCGTAGCAACCTGCTATTATCGATCAGTTGGGAGTAATATATCAGACTTATTTTATCAAGTCGTTGTGCTGCACAAGTAGCGATCTTCTCGTTGTCATAGAGGTTATTGTACCTTGATTCAAACAGTCTTGTGGAATAGCAGTATATTTCACGATTTAGAGATTATCTTTCAGTCAAATCACATTAACTTTGTCAAGCTTTAAAGTAAAACCCAGCATTTCTATAACAGTGGCGTCAAGAAAGATCATTGCATCAACCACACAATAAAAACTAGGAATTCGTACCAGTTCCATTCCAGAAAACCACAGGCCGATAGTCGTTCTCGTTGAAGAGTAATAGCCGAGAGCTTCAGCCACATGTTCATTGGTTAGGTACATTGTGACATTTACTGTACAAGAAAAACAATCTTATTCAAAGAACGAAACATCGCCTCGTTTTCAGCTTGCCCGCAAAACAGCTGCCATCATGACTAAATCTGGTTTAATTTATTGTGATGCTGAAATATAATTCACAACTTAGTTGCCGCAGACAACGACCCGTGAAATTGTGAGCTTGAGGTTTTCTAGACCGCGAGGCTGCATACATCGGGATTTTATATGTTACCTCCAGTTTTAGTGAAGCGTCTCATACATTTGTCTAGCACGATTAATTTATCGAGATTTCAGATAACTTTTGCCGCTTATTTCTTTTTCATAAAACGAAGTATCGAGGTTATTGCTGCATGCTGGATGTTGGTAAATATTACGATGATATTCGCTTTAAAAGTTATCTTTGCTCTACAGCAGGATTAAAATAACTTTTATCAAGATGCAGGTTTTATGGCTTGTATCAGAGCCTAAAACGACTTTTTGCTGGAGTCGTAAGGTAACATTTGTACATCTTTTATAGCAAGTTTGTGATAACAATGTTTCTAAAGCTTATTTATAGTCCCATCTACTTATCTTTTAGCAGTCAAAGAAATTGGGGTTATTTTAACGAACGTGTTATGACATGTTATAGTCATCATTTGAATACGCTTGGGTATTGCTCTTGTGAATTTCCAAATTCACTTTAATGTTAAAAAGTGTGATAGGGCGTAACTGCAGTGTTAAAAGTGTGTAACAAAAGTGCCTGTTGCAAAGTTACTGTCTCTGGATTATAACCAAATTCTTTTGGAATTAAGACCGATTAAATAGAAATACCTCTCTTTGTCATCTTTCTCTATGGTAGCATTTGAGGATTTTTACTTTTTCTTCGTACGACCATTTCTTTTTAAGCATTGCAGTTTCCAGTCATACCCAAGACAGTAGTAGTAGTAGTAGCAGCAGTAGCAGTAGTAGTAGTGTAAACTCAATTTATTTCTGTATGACGTTAAACAACAATTTCAGTCTCTGTTTACAGGTAAAATGGAATTGACTACTTGAATCTTTCACATGGGAAAAACAAACCTGAGTAACACAATATTTCGAAGAATTATAATAACTTTTCCTAAAATTTCATTAGTTCTGGTAGTGTCCATTCTTTAACAAAATACGTAATAAGTAGTTCTTATTGCAATGTTCATAAATTTTGACGTATCCTAAATCCTTTAACATACTGATGAAGTCTTTTGACGTTTCACCAAATATCCCAAGAGTGCTGATTGGAAGGTTGATGAATTGGACTTGTTCATACTGATTTGCCAGCTCTTTAATCAGGTCATCATACTTTTGCTGCTTACCTAGAGAGTTGTCGTGTAGATTTGATTCAAAGCCAACAGTCAGTGCCGGATGTATAGGCACTTACTAGATAATGTTAAAAGAATGTCTGAAAGTAATTCACGCCAAGTTATGACTGGAGGGCCCAGGTACCCAGAAAGTCAGCATAGATAGCTATGTTCTTCACAGATTCTTAAAGTAGAAGTAATGAAAGTTAGGATGGAGTCGTGGAGCCATGTAAAGCGACCCTGTTCAAGGTATACTTTGCAACCAGCAACTACATGAAGAGTAACTCACGCATTAAACAAAGAGAGCAATCGGCAGTAGATGAAATACCCCATTTAAAGGGATTAGATTTGTTGGCAGAGTGTTGTTGATATAGCGAACAGTGAGATTGAATATGTTCTTAGGCATATGACTTTGAGTGGACGCCCAATCTAGTCTTACTGTATGGTCACGCTCAAATTGGGCAAATATTGTAGTCCATTTCTACCAGATTAAAAATGGTTTGCCGTACCACTTGTCCTGTTGGCAAATGGCTGGAAATACATTCAGCCGATAGAACAGGTTTTAACCTTTTACTTTGCATGTTCACTTCCAATATTTAATGCTTTGAGGAAGACGTATTAGTAGTAGAAAATTTTCCTGCACATGCACATTTACAATCACTCATCAGACCATTGTCTACAGAGCCAACCTGCGATTTATACTGCACATTAGAGTGTGCATAACTGATTAACAGTTCTTGAACATGAGTGACTAAACCAGTGTAAACAACTGGCTGAACAAGTCTGGACGCCCATGATTTCAAACACTATGTTTTGTGGTATTGTGCTAATGCAACCATCCTACGGCTTCTTGACAGTTTCGTCGTACCCAATTTTCCTCGCATGGCTTAGCTTGACCCGTGGTATATGGTTTTTCAGGTCGCAAGGCGGATTCGAACCGAAAACCTCCTGGCAGAGCGCAAGCACTCTGACCATTCGGCCATTCGCCCACAATAACACAATAGGAAATTAGGAAAGCACTAGTCTTTCTGGCTAGCCTATTTAATGACTACACGAGCCACGCTTTTTGCGTAGTTGTCTTTTTTATTTTGCTTCGTCAGTGAACACCATTCAGTTCATTTATAGCAAATACTTTTATTTGTATTCCGATGTATTCGTGTAATGTAGAATAATTTGTTTGGTTCTAGGCCCTTACAGCCTGCAGAAAATGTGACGGATTAACGCTGATGTTCCTGCTTTTGGTTGTAACAGGCAAGTGTTAATTTTCTGCTTGCAATTTTCAGTAAGCAACAAAACGCATAAGTTGAAAGCAGAATTGGTGAAAGAGAAAATACGAAGCTGAGATCACTGTCAAACTTTCCTATTAGAAAATGCAAGGAAGCAAGCACAGATTTTCTATAAAATGAAAGCAAAACTGTACCACGTCAATTATTTTTAATTTCACAGGTTTTAAAATCAAAGTCAATGATATCCTTTTCCTTGACAACACTGACATATTTCGTTCAAATCGCTTCCTTTCCATACTAGGTAAGATGTGGATTCTAGACTAGACTTGACATATTCATTTTAAGATTTAAAGTACATTCACTAAGATAACTTTGTACATCTTCGCACAATTCTAGTTCCGCTAGCTTCTTTTAGATTGAAGTCACTGTTCTTTGTTGTCTCTAGGCAGTAATGCAACAAAGACATAATTGTAAATTTGGCAAAGCCGGTCTGCCCTTCATTGTGCTCCTTGTTGTATTGCCCTCTTTCCCATCTCCATGACCTTCTGCACCATCCGAATGTGAACTAACGCTGCATAAAGCTAATTCATAAAGGTAAGTATCACTTGTTGTGTCAGAGGTCTAAAAATTTATATGAATTTACCAAACTTGGGGTTATTGCATGAAGGAACTCTGCTTCACTCAAAATAAGTGGTTGTGTATTAGAGGCCAGAATTTATGTGGATTTTGAGTCTGAGTTCAAATCTTTATCTATTGAGACTGAGTTCAAGCCTGTTTTACTTCCGCTTCTATTTACCCGTATTGCTTTGTCACTGGCCTTTATTGAGGCCTTTGCAAAAGATCTCCAGACCTTTCTAAATGAACGAAACCTTAGCTTTTTGTAATTTACATATTTACAGAGGCTGTGCATGCATTGTTCTTCCTGAAAGAGCCAATTGACACAATTACAGCGGAGGGAATGTCATTTAACATCACATGTGAAGCACGCCATAGCACAAGCAGTCCTGAAGCCATCAAGTACATGTGGTTAAGGAACAATGCTGTCGTGACTTCGCCAAATGTGGCTTTTGCTGCGGATGGTACATTGACTGTCTTTAACGCCAAGAAGGTTGATAATTCCGGGGTATATGTTTGTATTGCGTCAGTACAAGAAACATCAATAACAAGCCAACGTGCAACAGTTAGATTTGCAGGTAATACAAAGAAGTTAAGAAACACGCACTTTAGTACACTTTCAGCTGAAGTTTCGTTTCAACATAGCATATTTTCTTACAGTAAAATCACCGTTATCTCCTATACTGTATACTTTTCTTCTAAACTCTTCAAAAAAGGCACCATAGGGGTTAAAAAGTTTAAATTAAACAAGAAATTAAAAGCAATCTGTCTCGTTATTGCTTTTGTTGTAGAATAAGTAAAAATTTGTTGCTACATCAGAAATCTATCATAATGTAGAAAATATGGTAACAGAGATTTGGTCACCAAAGATGTCCATTAAGACTTCTTTGTCGCCGTGCTTTTGTCGAAATACTTTCATAGAATCATGGAAAATATAAATTTGTAAGATGTTGTAGAAAGAAACACACTATCGCATGGTTGTTCCTTATTTGCCTTTTTTAAACAATTCCGTCTTAGTTTATTATTAGCTTGCTCTTTTACCTGTTCTAAAATCGTTATTAAATTTTGCTTAAGTTGTTTTAAAATTATTTTTAGTTTGTTCTTATTTTTTACTTCCTATCTCTACCTTGAGGTTATGTTTCTGACAGATTTTTTGTCTGTTTGTTTTTTGTTTGTCTGTTTTTCTGTTCGTTAGCAAGATAACTGAAAAACTCATGGATAAATTTTGACCTAGTTTTCAGGAAGTCTCCGACCTGGGATAAGAAACGAAACAAGTGATTAAATCTTGGAGGGGATCGAAATTACCGTTTGATTTTAGGAATTGTTAAAAGGTTCTTTAACATACTGCCATGTCAAAAGCAATTACAATTCTGATATCAATGTTTTGAATACTTTGAATTTGGCTCAGGAGTACGTATATAACATTATCATTATAGGACTACAATATATTTGGTTGGAATCACAATATGTTTGACGGAGGTCTGCGCTTCCTAAGTGCTTTTCTATTTTTGTTTTTATTTTCCTTTGTTCTTGGATTGATCTTAGTTTGTTGTAGTTTGTTTATGCATAAGCTATAAAGTACGGTACACCACTTTCTGGAGAACATAACGATGTGTTCACGTGTTAAATGCATTCCAGTTCAATAATACCTCATATTTCTATGGTATTTTGATAATTTTCTTCTTACTTTTAGACATTCAGCTACCATTTATCAAGAGCCCTTCCAGGTTGGAGGGTATAGTTGGACATAAAGTTACTTTTCACTGCAGCATTAAAAGTGTCCCTCTTGCTACCTATCGATGGCAACTTAACCAGAAGATTGACACAAATCGCTGTCTCTTGATACAGCATGATGAGCAATCAAGCTGTATTATTGAAAGTGTATCTTATGATGATGCTGGACAAATTGGTTGCTCTGCTACAAATGCCTTTTTGAATAAAACTGTAATGAGCAACACAGGGTATCTAACAGTATCCGGTAAGTTGTTTATGTCATATAGGATGCTGTTTCCAGAAAACATTGGAAACAGAAAGCGTCGTTCCCTTCCCCAGATTATTACAAGATCTATTTATCGCCCTTTATCGAAATTTTCTGTTTGTTTTTCGACATTCGGAAAGGAGCCGTTCTAGGCTAAATAACAAGCGCAGACAGAAAAGCCATATATATATATATTCATCAAGAGTGGAGCATTACCAAAATAGCTGCACTAAGTGGGAGCCGACCGGGCCCGAACTTGCAACCCTCAGACTCAAAAGCCAACACTCAAACCTCGGTGCCATCACGGCACAAAGGTTTGGTGAAGGACATTCAAAGT
>JANTCA010000217.1:0-12862 GCA_024741275.1 Chironex yamaguchii
TATGTATGTATGTATGTATGTATGTATGTATGTATGTATGTATGTATGTATGTATGTATGTATGTATGTATGCATGTTTGTATGTGTGTATGTATGTTTGTATGTGTGTATGTATGTATCTGTGTATTTATGTATGTCTTTATGTATGTATATGTTTTATATATATATGTATATTTTATATATATATATATATGTATATATTGTATATATATACCGAATGTTTCGAGAAGGGAGCGATTCATTTGCGAATTTTCGACCTACAATGTCTTTGTCGTGCAACATCTCGTGCACGTTTGAAGCAACCGATAGCAGCATGGTATTTGCAGCAAGCCTTGTTGCTTTTTCAATTATCATAATTTCTATCTTTTTAAGTATTTATCGTAATGGTATGTTTTATCAACTATGCCTCAGGTTATGCGGCAATCTCTTCCATACCAATGATGGATTGTGTTCTTAGCGCCCTAAACAGTCTGTCGTCATTTGGCATTTGACCAAGTGTCGTCTTATTATGCCTTATCTTGCTTGAGACCCATCATCTGCATGGCACGTCGCTTAATTCATACACGTCAATCTTTCAGAAACAGTGATGAGTGCACGTGGTCTCATATCGAACATAATAGAGGTCGTTATCTCCTTTGTCTTTTCTGAGTTATTGTATGAATGTAGATTTAAATTATTGTATGCCAATCAATCAACATGATAACCAGTGGCGGGCACTTTACTGATAATCGTTAGTCCTCGAAACACCCCCCCCCCCCCCTCCTGTGGGCTTATTTCTTTTTGATATTATTGGATGGGAGCTTATTCGAGGGGAGGACTTATACTAGGGAGGAGCTTATGAAATTGTCTGAAATATTTAAAAATGTTCAAAACTTCTTTCTTTTCACAATAAAGGAGAATAATCTAGGTATAAAAGTTAGTCTATAATCGCTACGATTGATTTGGTAAAATAAATTTTTCCCTAATATGGCCAGAGGAGTACCAGTACGTTTTTGATATGAATTACAAAGTGGAATTTACTGCTTCGACAAGGGGACATCATATATATAAGAAAACGTGGTACCCTAAGGTTGGAGAAGAACCTGTGTGCAATAAGAACGATCGGGAAGAGGCTAAACAATATGGCCGTAATGCATTAGTATTTTTAGTAAGCATGCCATGAAAAGAGCGAGGAATTAGTTTGTCATATTCCAGTTGAAATTAGCATGATGGGAATTTCTTTGTCCGTGTCTTTTACTCCTTACCCCACCTAAATCAATGTCTTGTCCATTAGACTCTCGTAGTCACCATGCTAATAAACCTTTTTTTTTGATGTACACTTTTCTCAAAAGACAACATTGGCTTCTGATTCGATGAAACGATAAATAAAATACACTGTAGAAGCATTTATAGAGTCTCTCCCTTGAGAATCATTCTTTCGTGGAATACATAGAACTTTATTGGTTTACAAAAGAACATTCTAGATGCTGATCAATCATGATACAGCATTTTTGTTTACAAAAATGATAATTTCAAATCTTGAGTAATTAAAAAATGTAGACCTTTCGATCTTTCTGGACAGTTTAATCACGATTACAAAGCATACGCAATTTACAGTGACGTGATTATATCAGAAAGAGGCCGCTAGACAAGATTACTTGTCACATCATCACAAAAATCAACATCGCGCGAATAGGCTACGGTCATGTTATATCTCCTGAGAATTACGGAGACGTAAAGAAAAATTAATTTGAATAGAAAATAAGGAAAAATCGATGGAGGACCAATAAGTCAAATTATGAGATGGATGTGATTGTAATTGTTGAGAACACTTGATTTTCATTTGTAGGTTCGTTGTCTTCTTGTCAATCCAGTGTTTGTTCGAGCAGGGCAAAAAGTGAGTGGAAGTGTAACATTGCATGCAAATATGAGGTAAGCGTATATTCATGAAAGTTTGAATAATCTTCAATCCTGTTTTTGAGTAGGACTTCACGAGAACAGACTCTACAACCTTTGCAGAGGATTAAACTGCATGAAAAACTCTCTATATTAGAATGGGTAGTCTTTTGATTATCACATAACTGATAATGACACGCTTACGGATTGAAATATAGGTAACAAAAAAGTCGCCAATTTTGTCAAGGTGGAACCTGTTATAGTAACTACCAAAGTTATGAAATAACTTGATTATCGAAAAATGTAAAGACTACACTGGTAAATAGCGACGTCTCCATATACAAACAAATGATCATGACTTAGATTGACCTGAAATGAAATTATGGTTGTATCAATTGATTTATTAGGTTGATGACATATCTAAGATAGGGTGTAAAACCGTGCACGCAATAAGTTGATATATAATTATGGCATCAATTCAGGGTATCATAACTGCGGTCCTCAATTGTATGCAATTATGTGGCTTCCTTTTGTTAAGGTCATTGCGTGGTCGCCACTGGGTGAAATATTTTAACACTCATGTCTCTCATTTGGCGTCAATTAGGTTCAGAAGAGTAAAGGGTTCTCGAAAATAGGTTTGGATATGTGTCTGTTGCTAGTCTATAGCTTGTTCCGTGATGTTGTGTTCAATAAAAATATAACGGCACGGATGCATAAAGGTAGCTATGTCACTTAGATGTTCACGAAATCGATTTGACAGTAAGTGCTTCCTCTCACCTACACACGAAAATGTCACATCAGGAATCGAAATAACGATGAAAATGGGTAGAATTTGAAAAATTTCATGCTGGTGAAAGTTGTTTTTATTTACATGCTGAATTTAATTGTAAAACTGGTCAGAAAGAGCAATTCTGAGGCATGTAAAGGTGCTAACGTCAAACGGTTGGGTGGGTACCTAAAGCCTTCTGTTGTTGAAAAGCTCATCTCTTGATGGGTCCTAAAAATAAAAATCAGCGCTGATCTGAAACTTGCTTATTTCGATTCCTGCTTATTCAATGAATATTGTCGACGTACGTGGTATTTTGGTTGATTATAGTTTGTTGCTTTAAGGCCAGTTATTGATTGCGTCTTCTATGGAAGTTGAGATTTTTTGTATCCTGGTATTGTGACATGGTATTGTGTAGTCAGTTTACTTGTCTGATTTTTCCAATTGATTTGATTTTATCTCAGACAAAGTTACTATGTTGAAATGGAAGTTTCTGTGGACGGCACTGGAGTGAGATCGTCCAATTGTTTGGACCTCAAAAATCCATACTTTCGATTCACTGGTGTACCAACGCAACCCCCACCCGGCAATCACAATGCATCGCCAACAGATGCCTACTGGGGAAATGCAAGCGTAGTTTTAAATGGAGGATTATTGTCAAGCTCCTCCGGAGCAGTTCTCGGGGGGCAGCAGTATACTGGTGGCGCACTTGGTAAGTTGCTTGCTGCTAAATGTCCTAGCTATGCGCTCTCTTAATGCTCTCTAGCTTGTAACTGATCGCGTAGGGTAGTCAACGCCCCATGGGTTATAGCATGCAACTTTAACATCAATCTGCTACAAACTAAGATTATTGTGTCCAGTGCTTGCCTCTGTAGCAAACTGATTTTGGAACCAGTTTCACTTGAGAACGCAGTTTTCCCTAGGGTGTTTACCGTGTACAATTTAAAAACCACGAGAGACTCACAGGCGGCTTTTTTATGGATTATTGTGAGCAATATACCTGTGTTATGTTGCCCTCGAACGTACAAATCTTCATTAAAAATCCGGTGTGTGTTGCCCTTGCATTAATCGTGAGTTTGTCGTTTGCCGATATTTACAATTCATAACGTATTTCTACCCTGTCAGGTTCTGTAATCAGCAACTATTCATAGGGGTGCGGCGTATCCCTCGACGCTGAATCTAATGTATCTTGGTGACGTGCAATCCCACCATTAACGTGGCGACCCTATGCTGCGGGATCTATGCATTCTGCCTTCAAGCGCTATATTTCGTTTGAAGTGCCCCTCCTTGCATTTGGTTCTTTGTGTCTGCGTCTACAGCATCCTCACATTTCTTTCCACTCAGGTGGTGGATTATTTGCTTACTCTTCCCAGGCAGTTGGTAACGTCATGGCAACTGGAACAGTGGGCTATTCGGGAATTTCTGGGCAGCCAGTGATCGCAGGTGTGCCGCAAGGCAACGTGGGTAGTGATGTGTTACCCAGTGCAGTGGATACTAATGTTGTAAGTCAAGCATTTCGAAATGTTACAATTGGAAACTATCAATAAAATACTGGATGATTTGACTCGCCCTTTTTCATGTGGAGAATAAAAAGTTGTTACCAGCATGCTTTTATTTTCCACTTAGCAAAGATGGATAACATGACCTTTTTACCAAGTCACGTTTGAGCTCATGAATAGATAGGTTACGAAATCAACATGATGGATGGTATTTTATAGGTCGTAGCACACGTTATAAAGAAGAATCTAAGGTCATCGATCCGCGGAATTATTTGCAAAGTATAGGAATATTTCCTTGCCTCTAGCATATTGTAGGGTTTCGGCATTTTTCGCAGTGTGCTTTCTTGTAATAGATTTGTAGTCACATTATAACTAGCCGAAGCGCTGTCACTCCGTGGGATCACAAGGTGGGTAGCCGGAAGCCCCATGTGTACAGTGTATCGTCAAGCATTAAAGACACGAACTGTAAAATTCCTTAAGTGCACCCGTTTGTTGGGGATGTAGTCTGATTATTAATAATGGGCTCATTTCTAGAAGATCTGAATCAAAGGTAACAAGTTTTTCTCGATCGTGGGTTGGTTCACTACCAACTGGAGTATCAAAGAAGCACGAATACCCCCTTCTCTTATTTTAGTGGTGAAATGTTTCAGACTGTCTCACAGTTGCTGCTACGTTTCCGAAAATATTGAAAATTTCTTATCGAACTCAGCAGTTGTAACACACGATCTAAAGAGAGACTCGACTCTTTATGGTATCGGAGTGTAAAATGATGTTTACAATAAAGTAAGTGGAAAGATGAGAAATAACTTAATACATTCTTGTTTTTTCTTCCCTGCTCCGTCTTTTGCTGACGTAAACTTTCCACATGACTACTTACGTTATGGTAAGTCATGATTTAGATAAATTTGTTAATAATTCCCATGTATTGTAGCAGGAGGCGATTAAGACCTTGATTTTAGCTAGTCCCTCCTCCCGTTGACTGAGTGAGTTAGATGAACTTATGTTCAACTCGCATAGCCTTACCTGATTAACTGTCCGTCTCTCTAAATCCTGTTTTCCACTAGGCCAATTTATTCGCGCGAAGAGATTTTTTCACGACAAGAATATTAGGTCGAAACCTTCCCCTATTAACCATAGAAACGCCACGTATCTTTGTAGTCCTTTGGCGCGTAAATTTGTTCATAAATATTCTTAGAAGATGGCTGCTGTAAATCCCAGGTATGTATTGCTGCTGTAATCTCGATTAATAAGTATAAGTTTGCTGCCGAGAAGTCGTGGAAGACTTGTGGAAAAGTATACAAAATGATTTTAGGTAAGGAAGATCTACGAAGGCAAAGGACAAGTATCATTTGGTCAAAGAACGTAGACTTGCATGATGCAGAATATTTTTTTCAGGTGAACAAGCTTTGGTACCACGATAGAAAAAGCCGAGAACCTTGCAATGGGAAACGTTAATTTCCTCAGGTAACTCAAACGATTATTCTCTGAAAGTATAAAGTATTAAGAATTGTTTGGATATTATGTGAGAGTAAAGTTTCTTGAGTGAAATTTGTCGTCTGTGCTATTATTTCTGCTGCTATTGTTGGCACGAATTTGGGCCATGGATGTCTCATGACACTCTTTCAGAAATCTAGTTGGCTTGCGCCTTCTTCCGTCGCGAAAAAGTTGAATCCATTTGTACTAACTTTTTCGCTGCTGCCAACATCTAAAATGAATGAACTCATGCGTGTGTATTGAAGGACGCATGCGTACGTTGGAAAAATGCGCATCGCGCGAAAAATTGTAGAAAACAGGCTTAAGATAGCATTATGTTGTTTTCGACTTTGACAATGTCATAGACAAACATTCTCCACTTCGTTTTGTTCCTGCATACGTTTCTTCATGTTTTCCCAGCCACACCTGTTATACTTCTTCTTGTTCTACGTGCCTTGTCCTTTGAGGGATTTAACAATCATGGTTTTCGTTCCCGTCCTGTCTGTTGACAACTTAAGCAATTCTAAATCACTTCTGCCCATAGTGAGATCTTTGCTCAAGCTGGTAATGAACTTTTGCTTCTGTCTACCCCTGCTTCTCTTTCCTTCTATCTTTCCTGTTAACACTAAAGTTTTCAATCCTTTACATCACATTATGTGTACTAAAAATTGCAACTCTCTTTTCTGATAACTTTCATCAAGGTTCTTTTAACTCCTGTTCTACTTAAAACTTCTTCATTAGTAACTCTTTCTGTCCATGAAATAATGAGCATTCTTCTGAGGAACCACATTTCTACTGATCTTAATCGTTCTTTCATATTTTCACTGACTGTCCAAGCATCACACCCATAAAGTAAAATTGACCACACGTAACATTCGAACACTCTAACTTTGGTTTTTGCCTTCAACTGTCTGTTCTTAAAGGCAGCACTCATCTTGTTGAAGACTTCCTTTGCCATACTTTTCTTTATTTCAGTTACACTTCTTTTCATCTGATTTTATCAAACTACCCAACTATGTGAATTTTTCGACATTTACTTCTTCAGCTTCGATATCCGAAGAGCATTTTGGTGTCATATTCTTCTTTGATATCATACATTCCGTCTTCTTTATGTTTATCTGAAGACCTCGCTTTTTGTTACATCTTTGTCCAATACATTTTGAAGATCTGTTTCCGTTTCTGCTATTAGAACAGTGTCATCCACCTTATGTCAAGCTGTTAATATTGATCCCACCAACTTTCACACCTGGCATGTTCTTAATCTCCCTTAAAATAATTTCACTGTAAAAGTTAAACAGATCTGCTGATAATACACACCCTTGTCTTACACCTCTCTTGACTGATCTCCACTCACTTATTTCTCCGTCTATTCTGATGCCAGGCAGCACTCTGTTCCCAATACAAGTCCCTAAACAGTTGTATGTTCTTTCCATCAATATCTAATGCTTCCAACAGTCTAAAAATGTCTTCGTAATTCACCTTATCACATGTTTTGCTATAGTCAATGAAGCATACGTATAAGTCTGTCTGAACTTCCATCGCTCTTTGTCTCAACATTCTCAATATAAATACTGCATTCCGAGCCCCTTTTCCACTCATGTATGCATTCTGTTCTGCGTTATTTCTTCCCTTATGTTGGTTGTCAGTCTATCGAGCAAAACCCTCAGGATCAACTTTGTAATGTGACTCATTAAACTTGCCCTAGGGAGTTCACACTCACTTGCTCCAGGTTTCTCGGGGAGTGCTATAATTAAAGAGTCACTGAAGTCAGTTGGAATGAGACCTGTGTTGTAGACGTTGTTTGCAATTTCATTTACTTTTTGAACTCCAAACTCCTCTAGTTCTTTTACCAGCTCTTTTGCTATGTTGTCCTTTCCTGTAGCCTTACCATTTTTCATTCTATGAAGTGCATACTGCACTTCTTCCTTCATCATGCTTGGTCCATCTACTTTCCTGATGACAGGCCTTCATCCTCTTTCATCTTCAAACAGTTCACCGATGTACTCTGTCCACCTGCTCATGATGTCTCCTTTCTCCAGGATTATACGTCCATCTTTGGCTCTTATGCTCCCACTTCAAGCGCACACTTTCCGTCCCACTGTTTCCTTGATTTCTTGCTGCATATTCCTGGCATTCTTATTCGTTAAGCTCTCCACTTGTTCACATTTGCTGTTGAACCATGTTTCTTTTTCCTCATTGCATTTCTTTTTAATGCGCTTATCCAGTTGTTTGTATTTCTCTGTCTTCTTGCTTCGCAGCCCTTCTTTTATCCACCATGTCAAGTATCTCAGCTCTCATCCATCATTGTACATTCGATATATTAATTATACGTGATGCCTGCCTGTCTCCACTGAAGAACATATTCTACTCACAAGCGTACAGAACGTGGTCGTTGGCGAACGGAAAATCACGCTGTGACTCATTTGCATGTCATCTTTACCCCACCATCATCTTGTATTCACACAAAGAACTATCAAAATCTGTTGTTGATTCAGACCAAGATCACACGTCACATTTTACATGTGTGGAATACAACTAGAGCATTAAATGAATGTAAAATGGGACGTCTGATTTGAATTATCTGCACGTACTGAATTAGAGTCGAATAAAATTATTTTATTCCACATACCCAGTTGCATTATGACATGTGTAGAATATAATGCATTAATTACAAGTCGATATCGAGGCTGAGCGTGTGTACCAACGCTTCCCTTATTGCGTGTCAAAGTCGGTTTCCCTGACCACTCGTGGTTTCCCTGACCTCTCGTGGTTTCCCTGACCACTCGTGATTTTTAGAGTTTCTATGGTTACTCCCAATTCTCGACCAAACCTCCATTCTGCGCGTCCTGTGAAAAGTTCCTATTTTATTTTATTCGACATATTAAATGCGACGTTTTATGTGCAGTCCTAAAGTCGCACAGAAGTCAAATACAATGCTCTTCTATCCGACACGTAAAATGCGACGTTTGATCCAGGCCCCAGAGCTTACATGTACGTTTATTTTGTGAAACATGAAAATGTTTGATCGCCGAAGTTTTGTCAGATTTGTTTCATTGAGCTTAAAGTAGGTTATTACGTGAACAGCGCCAATGTGACACTTAAAAATGTGAAAAGAAAGCATTCGATCCTCGAAATGTCTCAAATACACCTACACGCAACGTGGGCGTAGAACTTTAGGGGACAAGCTAATGCCAACGGGCAAATCACTGATTTTAAGTCATCTTTTTCAGGCATTATAGTCCTTATTACCTCTGCCAAGGAGGTTATTTTTTTGCTGGCGTTGGTTTGTTTGTATGTCTGTTTGCTAAAAATTTGACAAAGTTTAGGTCAAAAATGGGCTGGTTAAGAACTGACAAAATTTTGAATGATCCACATCAAGTCAGAGATTCTAGATCGCTTTTTCGCTAATGAATCCTTCATTGTGCTAATGAAGAAGTCTGTGGGAATAACCCAGTTACCATATTTGGTAATGAATCCTTCATTGTGCTAATGAAGAAGTCTGTGGGAATAACCCAGTTACCATATTTGGTAATGACAGTTTCCTGAGCTAGCAAGGAAATCCTCGTGTGGAAAAACCGTATTTAATAAATCATACCTGGTTGGGTGAGGTTTGCGGTCTGGGAGTGCCTCTAGTTCTGATTGAAATTTTAAAAAAGTGTTGCCATTATTTTGCAGCATTTTAAACTGCAACTTTGTTGGTGGCATTTCGATCTCGTACACTCGTAAATTCTATCTCTTCCTCAGTTGAAATATAGAAACAAATTGCGAAAGGAATGCTTTTTATTGTGGGCACCAGTGAGGCTTGCTAGATGCTTATAGGCCGTAAAGGGCCCCCTGATAACTCTTTATAACTGCCAGAGTTGCACAGCAAATGTCACACTGAAAAACATTTAGTGCGTATATTCGACAGGGCTTTTGCATATGGCCCGACACTAAGCCCACCCATCCTCGTACAGACAGACAGACAGACAAATGCAGACAAAAATATAACCTCTCGAGGGTGTTTAGGTTGCAGTGATTTCCAACTGTTCACTGCCGCTATAAATAACTAGAAAAACTCTGCTTTCTATGGTAACCCACTGGCATGTTTCCTCTCAATGTTTCAATTCCGTTGATTTGAATTAGGTGGCGTAAATTGACGCATCCGACCTCCTGGGAGTTACTTGTTTATGTTTCTTTACTATCGTAAACTCCCATTATAGTTTTATTTTTCCAGCTGGTTTTTTTGCTTACAGAGAGAAAGAAGCAAAACTTATGAACTTTCTCCCAGAATTTTTCCTGTTTGTTCTATTTATACCCGTAGTTTTATTTATGGATTCTGTTTTATACCCTGTTCTCGCTCTCTTGCATATACAGCCCTACTGATTTTTATTTGTGTGCACGCTGCTCATGATCGCACAGTCAATAATTCGTCTCGTCACATCAAATTAAAATACCATGCTCTTTATGTAAAACATGCAAACGTTGTACATGCACACATGTGTACTTAATATACTTGTAGGCTTGTGCAATGGGAAAGTCATGAGAGACCACGAAAGAGAAATTCGAGCTGCCTGACGTATGATGTAACTTGTACATTTTCCTGTAGGAATACTTCATGGTTTTGTCATCCAAAGTAAACACTGCTATAGTCTAGCATGGGTTATGTCTACTTTCTCTCCTTATTTCTTCTACAGTGGAGTGAAAATTTCACTTTGTTGTTTAGATTCTTTTTGATCCATGTTCCATTTTTGATGTGATGATGGGTAGAAATATGTTTGGTTCTGGTAAAATTACAGTCATGTTCGTGTTCATATTAATGTAGGAAGCGAGTAGCTTAAGACAAAGATTAGATTAAATCAGAGAAAACCGGGTGCTGAATATCAGGTTTATTGGTTTTAGAATATCAATGTACAAAAGCACATAAAGTTAGGGCTTTTTAAAATTAGAAGTTTAGCGGTTGCCAAGTGCAAATGAGTTATTTAAATTGTCAAATCTTTTGCAATCAGCACTACTAAACACGAAATCGGGAGATACCTTCTACGCCAAAGGGAAGACTCTTCAAAATCTTAGAGCGTTCTGTTCAATAGAATAACTGTCAAGAAGTTATAAAAGTTCCTTATCGCTAGTGGCAATCGTGATATTAGGAGATGCTTTCTAAGAAAAAATAAAGGATGTGACCTGGAAAATTTTAATGGTACCCCCAGACCCTCTCAATTTCTTACCCCTTTTTTGTTTACACTAGACATGCCGGCAAAACAAAGGCAACTGTCAGCCCCTGTAATGATCTCTTCTTTGATCTGGACTTATGCTAAGTTCTGGCGGACACCATAGCAATTGTAAAGAGTTTTTGTATCCTCGTCAAATTCTTTTTTAACTCGTAAGATTGCTTGGTTTACCGGGCGAAAGATGAGATCATTCCTTTAAGACAGTCAAAATTGTTTCCAAGGACAGGCTATGCACCACACAATAGATGGTCAGGGCTTCATGCGTAAAAGCGATATGAGAAAGTTATGATGAGTTGCAGCAGGTTTGAGATTGCTACTGTGGACAAAAACAGTTGTTGTTGTTGCTGAAACTTAGCCATTTGGCCTTGGGTGCACCCATTGACCAATGCTGCTCCTCCAATGTTCATGGCCACTGCAATCATCTGTGCGTGTGTTAGTCCTGACCATTCCTTTAGATCATCCAATCATTGGTTCTGAGGCCTTCCTCTAGTTCTTACTCCTTCGATCTTCCCTTCGACAACAACGTTCTCTAAGGTGTTCCTTCTTCTTGCTTGGTGGCCATAATACTGGAGCTTTTTTTTCTTGATGTTGTCTACAGGCATTCCGTGATGTTGATCTTGTCCCAACTGCTCCTTTATTAAACCCATTACATATTCATTGGTCTTTCTTTTTGTTCCTAGTATCCACCTGTAACATTTCATCTCAAATGCCTTTAGTGTGTTCTCTGATTTCATATTTCATAAAGTAAGGTTGATGTTACTGCTGCTCATAATAGTCTTATCTTGTATTTTAGTGTTAGAAAATGGAAAATCTGACAAAGACGTGCAGGCAAGGATTGCTCAAGCTAAAAATGCTTTAGTAAAACTGAAAAACATCTGAAAAGACTAAGATGATTGCTCCTAAACATCTAAAACATTTTACCTGTTCTAAGACCTGCTATTTCATTTTGATGTCTAAGTGAGAATCATTTGCAGGACCTGTGATCATCACTGTACTTTTTGCTATGGTGATCCTTTTTGCTTGGTGATCTCCATCCAGTAACCTTTTGCTGTGTCATGCAACCTTGTTGCTAACTCATGGAGGTCGGCAACACTTGACCGAAGTAAGTCTATAGTCAACAAACCTCCGATTTGAAATCAATTTGCCACCACATTTGATACTAACATGAAATCCGTCTAGGGCATCATAGATAGCTCATTCCAAGAAGAGATTAAAAAGGATTGGTGACAATATAGAAGCTTGTCTTACTCCAGCTGTTAACTCAATTCAGTCGCTGAAGTTATCATCTATCATTACCTTGGTCGTAGCATTCTCACGTTGAATGAATTCTGTTAGATCTTTACCTATGTTGTATTTCTTCATTGTGTCCCAAAGTGCATTATGTCAGACACAATCAAAGGCTTTGGTGAAATCGATGAAATTGTGGAAGTTATTCATGCTGTGGTTACGTGCCTTTTCAATTAAAATCCTCAGATTTGTGATTTGTTCTACTGTTCTACGTCCAGATCTAAAACCTGCTTCACTCTCGCTTAATATTGCTTCAATCCTCGGTGTTATCCTTCTTTTTGTTGTGCTCAATAGTACTTTTGACCGGTGACTTATTTAACGTATTGTTCTATAGTCATTAATGCATTTTTTGCTATTTGTCTTTTCGGGGATCGGTATTAGTATGGATTCTGTCCATTTAGAAGGCCATTCTCAACCTGTTCAATTCTGTTACACAGGTGATGCAGTATACTTATAGTCCCTTCTCTTCCATTTTTGATAAGCTCTGCAGAGGTGTTATCTGCACCTGGTGACTTGTTTGTTTGTTTGTTTAACTGACTCTTGAACCTCGGCGCTGGTCCAAAAGCTAAGGAAATGCACATGTCACATGTTGTTTTTTAATCATAAATGCACCTATTCCCTTTCTGCTATTGACTATAACACTATACTTACCATACAAGTTGACTATAGCACTATGCTTACCATACAAGTTGACTATAGCACTATACTTACCATACAAGTTGACTATAGCACTATACGTACCATACAAGTTGACT
>JANTCA010000218.1:0-33801 GCA_024741275.1 Chironex yamaguchii
CTACTACTACTACTACTACCACTACTACTACTACTACTACTACTACTACTACTACTACTACTACTACTACTACTACTGCTGTTGCTGCTGCTGCTACTATTACATATCCTGATCTTATAAAATTTTAATTGGATAATTGTATTCTTCTATCTTATTACCTCCGCCAAGGAGGTTCTGTTTTTGGCTGCGTGTTTGATTGTATCTATTTGTTACCAAAATAACACTGACGAATAGGTCAGAAATGGACTAACATGAAGATGGCTAATTTTTTGTGGTAATGCATATCACCGTCTGCGTCCATGAATTTTTTAAAGGATTCTTTATTATTGCAAGATAGGGAGACAGCAGCTACCATGACGGAGGTCTGCGCTCTCTGAGTGCTTTCCTAGTGTCATATTTTATAAAGGATTCAAGTAGCCAATTTGTAGGTACCTGGAATGTGCGACTTGGCGTTGTATTCTAATGTTATTGGGACGTAGATAGAGTTTACGACTACTACTATACCTACCACTGCCGTAGCTGCTGCTAATTCTGCTTCTCCTCCGATTTCTCAGACTGTTTCTACTTTTATCGTTATTTGTGACCTTCATTTTTCACAATTTTTAATGTTCATGTTTTGTATATTTCAGGGAAACGTTGAGGTCGTACCGCAAGAGTTTTCCCGTACCCGAAAATCAAAGATTCAAGAAAGTGGAACTTGAGTTAACTAATTGTAACTTAAGCCCTAAGGTATTGCTTCACTTTTTGTTTTTTTACCTTAGATCATTTGTGTTAAAGTACAGCTTAGTGTTTTCCTATGTAAGCACTTGTTGCTTTTAACCACAGATGATACTCGATACTTAGTCTTTCTTTTACGTTAAGGTTATTGTTGACTTCAGTCGCAGTTGGCAAATGCCAGCGAGTGGATGAATCCCACTTTCTATGTTAGGTTGGCAAACGAGATAAAGATATCCGTTATTCGTAATATCAAGGAATAGGGCTCAGGTTGAAGCTTGAGACCAGATAAGTCTGCAAAATCTAATTGAAGTTGTGAATTATTACCTGACGCAGTGTCTAACATCACCTGAGCCGTGCCAATGAACATTAAACTTTCTTCCTTTTTCGATACAAAGAGAGGTATCTGAGTAACTTTTAATGTGTGCGGCCGCATTTTCATTCCCACATGTGACGATGACAGTCAGTCTTTCATGCTGATATTTTTTTAAAAAAGCCTTCTGACCTCTTCGGATTTTCTGTAAATGTTTTTTGAGGGATGCCTCACCTTATCCCGTTGAATTATGTAAGGTGTACGATTTTGTTGTAAACAGAGGCTTTCAGTGATTCCGTGAGTGCCGAACGTCATATCTATAGAACAGCAGGCCAGTGACACCGTGTGGTTAGATGTTAGATTGGTTATGCTACATAGCAGCTCTTGATATAGTTGCTCTTATTTATCCGATCCTGTCTTTTTTTACAAACGCCCTTTTCTTTAAACGTCCATGTGGATCACGGTGAGTTTGAATGAGAAATTTTTTCTCTAAGGACTATTCTTTTTTGTGATCTTTTCATGGCTAGAAACAATAGTTGACAACCAAAGAGCACCAAATTATGAAACAAACTACTTTATGACTGTGAACAAAGGTACACATATTACGTGACTTGAAGTCATTTCCTAAAGAGGAACCTCGCTTGCAAGTCAGTTCCGTATTACCTCTTGGTATGTAGTCTATGCGGAGGAGAACCGTGGTCACTTATTTAATGCAAACTGTGCAAGACAAAATAACTAACATATTATGTTAGTCTTATATTGCTGAGTGTTTTCATTTCCAATTCGATGCCTTCGATTGTAACAACAAGACAGAACCTGTAGATGCTGTGATAAGTGTACATTTACAAGTTGCTGTTGTACGTCTCCCGCTCGGACTGAGGAGCAAAGCTTGCTGATCTTACTAAGAGACCCCTGCTGCAGACGGAGCGCACTATCGTGCATGCAATTAGTCAAGCCAACTATATTATTGCCCCTTTGGTTCAAAAACAAAAGTTATACGCCTTTTTCTTGTCTTCCAATCCTACCAAAGTCCATGTGTAAGTTGAAAAGCTGGATTGAGATTGTTTTTATCCGTCCCTTGTTTAATGAGCACCTGTATGACAATGTATCGCTTATAAGGTAACTGACGCGTAAGAGAAAGACAGCATGTTAAGTGTTTTGAATTTTATACGTGCAGTATTTGCTGAAGAAATATAAAAATTGGCAGCATGAACATGATAGTAAAGTTTGGAGACAATATCGAATTTCCGGCCAATCAATTCCTGTTTTGTTTTGTTGACATTCTTCATTTTATGTACTTATTTGTGCTCGATAGTCTGGGTACATATTTAGTAGATGAGAAACTTTTTCCGATTTGTTATCAAAGCAAGCTAGGAAGAGAGTTTCTGTCAGACAGATTTAGACAGATGGAAACTTGCATTTGTAAGGAGTTGTCTTTTGTACAAAAATCCCCCGTAGCTAACCTTGTTGTCTAGAGGATTGCAGAGCCTTCTTCGTCATTGTAACCAGCAGACAACAAGAAGTTACCCATACTGAATTATCCATACGAGAAATCACGCATACACCACAGAAATGAGGCGTAAGGAGTGCCTACCGTTTTTACACCAGTGTAAAATCCGGAATGTTCTAGTTACTTGGCGTAAACTTTTATACTACTATAGTTGCCTCAAGTGCATGTATAGGAGAAGCCTGAATTTCTTTGGTGTAGATGATCAAAGTTTCAACTCGGATTGATTGAGTAAGTGTTTAGCATAACTAGACCGGGTTACTTTATTTAAATAATAAACCAAGCTTAAAACACTGAAATACCTTCAGCAACAATCTCCGTGAAGCCTATAATTTGTTGCTTTGCTCTTGTGGCCAATTAAGTTATTTCGTACTGACTGTATACTTTCAACGTCGGGCGTCCCATAGAATGGCTCCTTTTAGGCACATTCTGTTGCATACTGCAATATCTATATTTGGCAAGACATTGGGCTTGAAGTAATATTTCCTGGCGTCGTATCCCTGTGTATCAGGGGCTGTATTCTATAGTTTATTTACCCGATAAAAATGTAGAACATTTAAGCGATACTATCTTTCATGACGCAAGGCATTGGCGAGTTATTATTGATTTCCTTTTGTGTTTCAGGCACAATACCAGAAGCTCTTGTTATTTTAAGTAAATTACGCTTTCTTTGTCACTGACAATAACATTGCAGAGGATCGACAAAACGAGTTGATAAGTTTTAATAAAAGCAGACAGTAGATAGAAGAGTATTTAAGACTCCCACTGATGCGTCATACAATTTTCAGGTATCCAGTGCTTGTCGAAATCTATGCCAAACACTACGTTCTTGCGTCTCATCGGTGCTTAATGGCTCTTTATTTGTTTGACAGATGCACTTGCTATCTTTGCAAGATATCAGTTTTCCTAGTTTATAGGAAAGTGCGCACTGTAGAGCTTATGAGAAATCTAACTTCAAAGCAGTGCAATTTCGTTCTTACCTTTCGATGTGACAAATCTCTTGATTCCTTATGCGTTGAATAACAGATTGGTAGCGAAATTCCTCAACTACATAACATTTCCGGACGTGAGTTCGAAGTAAGATCGCAGATCCAGGGTCACGGTTTTATCCATTCGATATCGACTGCCACGGACAAGCACTGCTAACGGTCTCATGTCTTTCACTCAGCCAATTTATTTCCGTTTCCCTTAAACCCGATCTCTGTCCCCTTCTTCCTGTAGTGTCTTCTCGTTTTTCATTACATGATGATATCACTGCAATCTTCTGTCTTGTACTTTCTTCAAAATGTTGTCCATTCTAACTGTTCGTTAAATGAATTTGCATCTTGTTTGTCATGGATACACCATACACCAATCTTATCGGGCTTATCGTTGTCATTTTCATCTTCCTCTTTACATTCTTCACACACCAGATCTTAGCATCATAAAGAATGGCACGTTTAACCACAGTTTTATTTCTATTTCTACTAACCTTGATACTGTTTACCTTTTAAAACTACTCCAGACACGCTTTCCCAGTTTTTAAAGAACAGAGTATTAAATTAGTCATACCTTAACGAAATTTTATTTCATGGAAACTAATGGTCGTTGTAACTTACTGAGTAAGGTCAACGGGAATGGTTAGCGCATACTGGAATTGTCTTTCTGAAGTAAAGATATAATAAGTACAAAAGTTTTCAGCGGATAATTTTTCTGCAATAAACTTCGGCGAAAATATTTTCAGACACATTTTTGGTATTTCGGACAAATTATTTTTCGGACAAAATGTTGAAAAGTCATTTGAACCTCGAAAAGAAAACCACGGCAGATTATTGATTTATTGAAACTAACCACCCTCTCCAACGAGATCTCCTTTCGAGAACTCCTTTCGAGAACAAGTTCCTAAGATAGAAGAGGATAGAAAAAATCACTACTTTTCTTGTTTAAGCTCATATTTTTGTCACTTTTTTCTTACGTCAATTTCCTTAAATGTTTACACATTTAAATCTTCAAAGGGGCTTTTGGCTCAAGTTTAAAATCAAGAGCGTCATCTTTTCCGGCCATTTTGAATCCCTTTCGTATGATATCACTGGCATTGAGCATGTAATCGTACAAGCCAATGATGCCACCTTTCTTCTTTTCTATTGCTGTAAATTCGCTACCATTATTCATTTTCTTCCATTCTAAATATGCTTTTTCGAAATCACTTACAGTTTGCCTTTTAATGCTAGAAAACTTTACAATTGCTGCCTTGTTGCCATTTACACTGGCATATTGGGCTATTTCTGCTCGTTGCTGAGGTGACCATGTGCTTCCTAACTTTTTGTTCAGTGTTGGGCTTGAGCCGTTTGATAACTTCTTCGCGTTCTCGGTCAGTTAAACCAGGATCACATGCTTCATCAGTTGTTTTCGATAACGAATCTTCAATAGTGTTGGATTGAAAATTCAACATGGACATCTTAACAAAACATTCATCACCACAGTTGCGTGTAACAACAAAGAACGTGGGAAGTTAGACTCCCCATGCTTCCTGAAGGAAATCGAATGAAAACGAATATCACCTGACTTTCGCACCCTAAAACGAAACTGATATCGAGGAGGATTCACTTTCTCTCACGTTTTTTGTATTCACGATTATGGATTTTTTCGTTTTTGCTCCGATACGAAATTATAGCTAACAGCTCTGCCAAAAATCAGTTTCATCAGTGTGTTCTAGGGCTACACCAAATCTTTCGAAATGAAGATTTCAAATCTTGAAGTACCGACCCCCGGAATAATAATACTGGCATGAAAACATATATTTCTCCTTTGAAGATTCCATGTATTTTGTTTTAACCATATTTATCATGGAGAGAATCATAGTGTACAAAATTGCAAGTAGAGGGTGGCATATATATGTGCAAGACAACTTGGAAGAAACCTTTTAAAGACCAGAAAGTGTTTGCAATGAAGGCGAAAAGCAAAGAAGCTTTGCAGTGAGATCCATGTGCTGTTGCTTGGAAAATAAGGTTCCTTGACATGGTTGTGCAACAAACAGTTGAGATGTTAAGGCCTCTTTACCTACAAGATATCAGCAACAAAACAAGCCATTCTGCAAAGATTAGATTCTATGATAAGAGAAAATTATGTTGAGTCATTTCGCGAAGGCATTGATAACAGCTTTGAGTTAGATGAAACATAAAGAGGCGAGGAAGGAAGCGACGGTGGCTTTTTGATAGACGATAAAAACGATAATGTTATTTGTTTGGACTGATATTAGCTTAGAAACAATTATTTTCGAAAATTTCGGGGATATTAGAGTCGTGTCTACAGCATTGTAAACTTATGAGATTAGTTCATTCTTATGGCGCATGCGCAGTCAATGCAAAATATTTTCATCGTGACAAACTTTCGGACAACCGTAAATTTCGTACAAATAAAGGGAAGTCTTTGTCCGAAAGTTTGTCACGCCAAAAAATTTTGCACTTAATGGAATTGGTTTCATAGTTTACATAGTATCTATAACATCCAATAATTCACCAATTATTGGCACTTTTAAGCCTGACCTTCCTCCGGAAGCTCCAACTCAACATTATCATGTTAAGAAATTCTTTCACATGATCATGGTGTTGTTACTGTTGTTCTTGCAAACTTCGCATCGAAATGGCGGCAAACCGGCTTGACTTCGATTCAGATGAATATTAGCGGGTCAGGTGATTCTGTAAAATACGCCTCTATTACAAATTGCTGTTAAAAGTTATCCGAAAAACACAGGGATGCCGCAAACACACTGGGGCACAGGGGGTCAGACTTTCTTTCAAGGGCACTTTTGGGGGTGGCTTTGAAAAACAAAACGCTATATATTGTTTACTGTTAATACAAATGGTTAAACAGATCTCCGATGTTAAGTATATCTGATAAAATGAAGAGAGGGATAGTATTATATCAAAATACTGGAACTGAATTAGCAAAATTAGAATTGCAACCAACAAAAACGGTTCTAATTGTCTACAGTAAGGTAATTTCTCCTTTGTTCTGTTTGTAAAATAAACTCCCTTGTAAGCTCTTGCACATCTATATGGTCCATAAATTTTTATGAGAAACTACCTTATAGGGAACCTACATCGTGCAATAGGCCGAAAAATTTGAGAACTTATACTACCAAGACAAAATCCCCAAGGAACTTTTCATTTTTAAATATTTCTATAACTAACAACATTCAAGAATTAGGAAGCCGGCGAACGATCACTCGAATCAATGCCAAGCGGCTAAGAACAGCCGGCAGACGACCCTTCGCATGAATTCCTGGGAACGAGTTGCATTCGCTATGGAATACCAGTATATGCTTATCATGTTTACGTGTGATTGTTTCTTTGTCTTCATTTGGGAGCGTAGAAAGTCAATTTATTGCTAAACCACTGCCCGGGAAATCAAATCGGTAGATTATGTCACCAAAGGATCCTTAAAAACAATTGCATTTAGCATAAATGAATTCCAAGGAAATAAATCAATCCGGAATTTCCCTTCAGGTGCCTGTGTGTAGTAGTTATTATTATCAGGAAACTTAAGCGATATGCAATCACCACTTTAGACATCAGGCTCATAAAGACTGGATATCAGCATTGCATTGTTAAAAGTCTGTTGATAACTAGCAAAGAAGTAGATAGCTTTTATTGGCTGGTTATTTTGGATTGCTTTAAGGTAGTTCTTGTACTTGATTTATTTGCTTTTTTAAATCTCTTGGTCGTTGTATTGTAGACGCCTAAAAATGTAAAGTCTTAATGCAAGACGTTGTTCTTGGAGTAAGTAGATCGCGGATCCTCTGAGACAAAGGACTGCAGTTATAATAGAATGATAGCTGGTAATTAATGTACTCGAACGTGAAATCTATGGATTTATGAGATATCAAAATACTCACTTATGCAAGAATCGAATGCACATAATTTTTAATAATAGCTTTTTGTATATATTTGTGCAATGTAAACCCCCCATGAATCTCCACTATTTTTAAAGTTATGAAAAAGGCGTTTTGTTAATTGTGGAATCCAAAGTCGGATACTAAACCTGCAGATTTATTGAAAATGTCATTTAACACTTCTATCAAAGATCTGACGAGAACAGAAAATGTTATCTGTGTTTTGATTTTCAATGTCGAACTCTGTAAAGAAGTACGCTTCTGAATTTCTTTAAAATTATTCTCCCTTAATGTTCCTCAATCAGTCTTCCAATCGTTACATACATTCTGTAGCTACTTTTTGTATGTTTGTACCCTTTTTTGTTTACGATAATACAAATGAAATCCGAAATAGAAAAAACAGGAATAAACTAGGCTGAACTCGACAACCCTTAGAACGAACAACTGGATCCAGTAAGATACTTTGTTTATCCTTGCTAATATTATGGCTGGTTCTGCAAATATTTTCGATGTCCTTTTCAAAACATCTCTCTAAACATGGCAAAACGTTGTAGCTTTATACCTGTCACTTTCGTTTAAATCGAATTCGTCCATCTTATTTGTTTACGAACAATGTTAAATTAATTTCCCTCTTTTCGGCTCTGAAGGGTATGGGAAAACACATTGAAAGTCGGTCGATGTTTATTTCTGCTCTTTTGACCACAACATCTTACCATGTGCATAACTACAAATATTCATGTGGTCGGTGAAAACAAAATTGTTATAGAAAATGTAGTAAATAGCTAGAAAAAGCCATTGAGGTATCCCAACGGCTACTATTTTTCGGTGACTTTTTGCTGACAATTTTGCGGAGCACACGCATTTCATGGCGAAGCCCATACGTTCTTTGTTCTGTAGTCAAGGGCTCGTGACTCGTTCAGAGACACCCAAAGGCGCTTTTAAGAATACTCGTACAGACCTGTGTTACATTTTTTAAATTGGTTGCTCTGGGTGTTATATTCACTTCTAAACCCACAAGGTATGTAGAGAAAGCAAGGACTCGACGTATTTCATGTACTCGTGTATATAAAGGCCAGTGAGACGCCTGACAGAATACTTTGTGTCGTATAATAAACTTTTTCCAATAGATTTCTCTGTCTTGAAGAAGGAAGATTCACTTGTATGTTTCAAAGCACCGTGAAAGGTTCTACTGGTAATGCTATCGTAAGGGATATTTTTCAGGACGATTGTGGATATTTATTTTTTCGGTTTGGCTGGTGATCTTAATTGTCCAATATTCCTTTGAAAGTCGTCGCTTTTAAATGACTGTATATACATAGCACGCTCAGCAAACATTGCGCTTGAAGGCCATTATCTTTAGGATAAAGGACCAGCGTTTGCGTTGATTTTATGTCCCTTATTTTTAAAGGTCTTTGAATGGTAAAAACAGCTGAAAATTTCCGTAATGTTGCCGTAATCGGACTCAGTTTTATGATTTCGGAGTGATACTGGTTTGACCTTGTAAATACTCTTGCAAGAGCATTTTAACAAGTTTCTGGAGTTTTTACCATATTTTTAAGTCTTGGTTTATGTTACTTAACAAACGTTATTTTATCCTGCCACAAGAATGTGTGTTATGCCTGAAGGCAGCATAATTTGTCACGCACAGTATTGGTTTCGTTGTACGTTTTAAAATCTTAGATCTAAATATCTGTGTCCCTCTACACTTTATTATAAAAGGCCGTCGTTCGTACTAACTTTGAGATATTAGTTTTCAGTATGAATAAAAGCATTGCATACTTGAGGACCTATAAGCCATATAATCTTAATTTTCGGACTTCTGTCTAACTCAGTAAGGTTGTCTTTTTCCAAACAAGTAAAATCTGTAGCGTAATTTGTTCAAAAGTGAAAAGCGATAGGCCCACTTCTCGTATTTCGTTAAGAACCTAACGTTTATGCTGGGAATGTGAGCAACAGCTACCTGACAGGATCGATTTGATTTGCCGAAGTTATATTTGATGCTTTCTTAGCGTTTTCAATCAATAGCACACATAAGACTTGCAATCCGATATTATTGATAGCCAAAAACCTGTCAATACGACTCTGATAACTTTCAAATATGATTTTTGTGCTGGGATTAATGCAATGTTTTACAATAAACGAAAGATTTCAGGCCGTTAATTTGTTTCGTTGTGAATTAAAATTGAGATAGAGAATTATGAAACCATCTGAAGGGATAGAATTAGCACCCGCACAAATTGTGATCGGCATCGTTAAATTGCTTGCTTTAGACTCACTTTAGGCGGTGATTACTTTAAGGCGCACCAAGTTTGTTTCAATCTTTGCTTCTTCTTTGCGAAGAACTTTGCTAGTATTTGAAGTTACCTTTGTGGACACTATCCTGCACAAGAGCAAATATATTTCAAAGTACGTGGCCTGCTAGCTTAAACAAAGCACAACATGATTATTCCAAATGGTCACAAATGTAAAAGAATGGTCAATCTACGCGTTATCCGTTGTTGCAGTAAATGACTGGAACTAAAAACCTGGCCCCTTACTTCAGTATAAACGACTAGATTCATATAAATTGTACTGCACCACAAATAACATATTTGCAGGTTTTCCCCTGCAATCAAGCAGACTATTCCATCCGTCACTGCCAACTTTTAAAAGGCGCAGGAGCTCCCTTTTTTCGGCCCTTTGTATGGCCCTCTTTATGGTGACGACACCCTCAAAACACGTTCCATTATACAGTCAATTCTCACCTTAAGGGCATCCCGTTATAATGGATACCACTCTACTACGGGCACAAAAAAGTCCAAGACTAAAAATACAAAGAAATGACTGAACGGAGCTCCCGCTATAACGGACTCTCACTATTATGGAAATGTGGACACTACGTGTGGTCACATTTGAACATTTTGATGATTTAACTCTCGATAGAACGGACATATGCTTTATATAACTGTCAGAAACTACACAAATGCGTTGTATTGCTAATTACGTGTTGATCATAATCATCCATTGCACAATCTATTTGCATCGAATTTTATCCGTGTGTTGATTTTTAGCAACAGATTTGCATTTCCAGGTCGTCGTGTCAGTGACTTCTTGCTTGATATGCCCTCTGATTGTAAATGCAGCGCCTTTTTTGCAGTCTCACTACTCTTGATCAGGATATCGATCTCACTACAACCATAAGTAAGTGTTTCAATTCTGGGGGAATTTCCAGCAATACACAGATAGAAGACGAGGAGGAAGATACCTTCGGCGACCTCGATGAAATTGATGAAGATCTCGAAAATTTAATTAAACAAGTTTCACCCGAAATCGCCATCAACGCAGATGCATACCTGCTATCAGATAACGAGCTTCCTGTTAAGTGCATAGACAATGAAAAGTAACTGCTAGATTCTCTAGCGACAAATTGGCAAGAGGAAGTGGTCATTTCAGATCATGATGATGATGATGATAATGATGACGATGACGGTGTTGATGAGCTATCGTGATGTTGTGAGGTCGGTGAGAGAAATAAAATTGTTCTTCATCCAGCGTATTCTTGTTACGATAGCGAGCGAATTTGAAAATCTAATTAGTAAAGTTGCAGCACATGCACTTAAAATCAATCAGACCAGACGACACTTGAAAAGCAATTCTTGCCACAATAAAACTACAAACTACAAGATAATACAAAACTTAAAAACTACAGAACTACTAATCTGTTAATAAATTTGCATGATTGCTGTTGACTAAAAAAGTTAATAATTTTTCAACCAATAACTTAGTTATTTTTTTTCTTATCCCGCTATTACGGACTCTCGTTATTGCCGACCTAATATTTTTGTCCCGATGGTGTCCGTAATAACGAGAGTTGACTGTAGATGTTGTTTAGGTTGGGGGTTCAATGTAATTTCTACTGGTGCCGTGTCACGAGAATTAATCTGGTCAGTGCTGAAACTTGACGGATACTGAACATCATGTGGGCTAGTGCACTGTCGCGATAAAACCAGCCATGTATTTGCGTCCGGCAAAACTCATTTCATGTCCTGGATTGATGGCAGGAGCCGATGCTGGATGTTCTTGCAGATAGCTGATGTACAGTCGTTTCCTAGGGTAAAATTTATAGTCCAATTGACTCGAAACAGCTGAAATTTCTTGCATTGTTTCGGTGTATTTGAGATACGTGAGAGAGGAACATTAACATGTTAACGTCGAAGAGTCCCAATAGACCTTTGAATTAAACTGGATAAGTCGTTTAGGTTTACTAAAAGTAAAATGTTAAAGCATTAAATCGATTTGCAACTTATGTTGCTTAATTCGTACGTCAACAAATTCATTGAAATTTATTTCAGGTTTTGGGGAAAGGAAAGATTCAGTCTGATTGATTTTTGAAAATCATTTTAAATATCATTACGTGGAGAAGTCATTTATACTTTCAATTTGATATCTGTAAGAAAAGTTGCGAATTCTTACATAAACAGTTTGATTAACTGTGCTTATTCAGACGTTTATGGTAAGAACTTAAAACATTTGGCTTTTGAAAAATTTGTCGTATTTGTAAAATCTTATAAGTGGTGTTTATATGTGTACTTAACAAGTATAAGTAACATGACAACACCAAATAGAATCTGGATTTCGTATTTGACTGCTAGCAACTCTCCCAAATTTTGCCCGTATGTACTAAACCTGAATTTGTTTGAATTGAATTCTGTACAAAAATTGCATACAACATACCATTTGTATGCCTATAATTAACGAGAAAGGAATATTTATGTATCGCAAGCATATTTCGCCTCTAATAGGACTTAAAGAAGCCCTCGACTCAAGACAGGATAAATTTCATGCATTCGTAGCTTCAACTGAGTCGACAAAGTTTACTTGTTTGATTCATAACTCTCCTCCTCTTCAGACTGATTTTTCGAATATCAACTTCGCACTTTAAACATAACACTAGTTACAGAGCACTGAGTACTTTTGTGGATCTTTTGTTGTTTTTGTAAACTTGTATCACTGGTTAAGTAAACACGTAGGAATAACCACGCTATATTTCTGGAAACACTATAATTGACTATTGCTGTCAGTAAAACCAAACACGTCTTGGATATTTTTAGCAAGCGTACGGCATACATAAAGATATTGAAAGTGACATACAAAGATGAAGCTGACATACGTAGAATATGGATGCAAAAGTTGAAAGGGAAAGATGAATCACCGATCTTAAGGTGCTTTTCCTGGAGGCGACTTTGTCAGTGCTAAGCGAAGTTTTTTTCAGGTACGCAAGCTTGTTTTGTGTTCTCTAGCCACTAGAATGCCGCAACCCATCGCTGCGATGATTTTGTTAGTTCAATTAAAATTCCTATTTGTGTAAACCATCGTTTTATTGATGGTAACTGTTGAAAGAAGAACGGAGGTATCCTACTTAACCTTCTGAATAAATTTTAAGTACATGGACTTTGCTATTCACCTGTGAGTATGTTACAATGTTGCCCTTAAGCCAAGACTTGTGTTTATCTCATTTTCAGTATTGAAAAATTCAAACAACTTGGCGATAAAACAAAACAACTGACATGTAATGTTTCAGCGCGACAGTTCAGAGCTGCATAGATGTTAACATTTGTTATGAAACAAAACGACAGAAACAGCTATTGACCTATTTCCTGGCTAAAATGTTTGACTCAAATCTTTGTCCTCATTCCTTCATTTATGCTTGCAGCCTAGCTGAGACCAAACTTTCTCAATCAAAAGCTTTTTATTTACACTTATATGGAAACATATTGTGTTTGCTGCATAGCGAAAATGTTCCAATTTTTGTGATACTTAAATGTCACACAGCAATAACATTTGAAACTAGGCCAGTAGGACATGCGATGTGCTTTTTTCCTACATAGTTTGCATTATCGAACATTAAATGTGCCAACAGTCAATCAATGAAGCGTAAGAAGGTCAAGGTTCTTAGTTCTACTGTCTAATCCTCCTGCCCTGCATTATTTGTGTGCTTCTAATATCGTTACAGTCTTCGTCGTCACAAAAAGCAGCATGGTATGGATTGGTCAAAATAATGCTCTTGTGGTCTCTGACGTCTTCGTGCACTAAGTTGAATGTAAATGTATTGTACCCGGTGGCAGTGCTGTTCATCGAATGTGGTAAGGAGAAGAGATGTAGATAGGGACGTAGGTGTGAGTCAAGAGAAACTGAGCATTATGGTATTGGCATGTTTTATCGTACTCATTCACATGTCATATTCCCCTTTCCATCCCAAACAATAAAAACTATGCGAGCACAAGCGCTTACGTCTGTCTTATCTTGCAAGAGTAAGTAAGGAAATAGATTGTTGAGAATAGTTATGGGCCGTAGTTGACAATTGTGGAAAGTTTGGAATTCACTGCGAACGATTCACAACACAATTTGAAAACTGAGAGATAAAACTTATTCCTTACCCAACAATAGAGATCTAACCACAGCTTACAAAACAACAAAGTAAAGACAAGACAATAATCACTGAGGGCAAGGATACTTTTGCGTGATGTGGAACGCTCGGGTGATCGGAAAGGTCGATATGTATTGGGTTTTGGGTAAGAAGCTATACGTGAGAACCAAAACCCAGAACCCAAATCACACCTCGAGGGCAAACGTGTATGAACATGAAATTCCTTCATTTTTAATGATGATCGACGACAACGATGGTGATGATGATGATAAGGATGAGCAGGATGAGGATGATGATGATAATGAGGAGGAGGAAGAGGAGGAGGATTTACGGAAGTAAAGGATGAGTAGGGTAAAATATGTCATACGGATTAACATCATTTGTGGGAACCAGGATAACACCTTCCCCTGAAATTTGAAATTTCTCTACTTTGGAATCGGAACCTCCAATTGCAGCTGGTCCCTGTGCTTGCGACGGGGAGATCTCTTTTTCTGTCAAAGTATCCACTTGCCACTACGTTTTACACCATGCGTTAATGCTTTTATTCCTGCTGTATATACGAAATCATTCAAACTACTCTAATCGGGATACATACGAGGTTACACAAAGGTTACGTGGCAATATGTGATAAGCTACAATATGTTGCTACCGAACATGTTGAAATGTATTTTCAAAGTTTTAAGTGTTTTGCCATAACAAAACGTGTCTGAAATACCAGGGAATATGAAGTAATAAAACCATATGATTTAGAAAGAAAGACAAAACAGTTATTATATTTTGCAAACTGCTTCATTAAGATATACGTGATAATCTTGTTATTTTTCTAGTCAAAGATGTTAGGTGCTAGCGAAGTAAGCTTAACAAAGTGTTTTGAGAGTGTTTTCATCTTTAGAATAATGATTTTGTTTGCAGCTTTTACTCTAACCTGTGCATCTCTATTCCAGTTATCAGTGTAGCCTCCCCACCCACGCCCCGCATAGGTATTAGGTTTCCGCAATCCTAGGCAAGACGCTTCCGAATTACGTTCCAATCTTCAAGTTCACATTGCCAAGTCAAGAATTTACCCAACCTGACATATGCTCGTTAGAAGGAACCCTTAATTTTATCAAGAAAGCTGAGCCCCCTTTCATGATACCCCTCCATCCACTACCTACAGACGGCAACCGTAACAAGAATGCTGAAATTAGCTTACGTTATCCCCTTTAAATAGTACAGCGGTACGGCAAGTTTCTAGATTACAGACGAGTTACAATTGCGTGTTTTGAGCTATCGCTTTGGACGTTAGTGTCGAAACGTGAGCTATAAAACGTTCCTTTTTGCTTCAATGTATAGAATTCACAAATCTTGCCCTACGTTTATGATTTGCTGGTGTACGTTTTGTGTTGATATAGCTATCATTTAAACTAAAAATTTATTTGCTTCCCGTAATAGAAAGAGTTTAAGATGCTTTTAGCTATCTTGTGTGCTTATGAGCAGTGATGACAAGCACTTAAAAGAGTACATTATTTAAGCGTATCCCCACAAAGCACTGAAAAACTGAGTACCAGACATAGTAATTGGCCCTTTACCTGGAAGATTAACAATGATGAAGTCTATTCCACTTATTCCTTGCTGAGAAAGAAAGTGTGGATTTGCCAATCGGTATATTTGTAGGAGGTACTGAAAGCATGTATTGTAGGCCAAGATAGGACGGAAGCCGTAAGCAGTAGAGATGCCGTGTTGTCTTAATTAGGCTTTCACCTATGTTATCTGATATTGTCAGTGAAGTTAAGGCTAGTTCATCTGAGAACCGTGTATTGCTTTTTTCGAGTGAAATAACAATTCTAGCTTTTGTGAAAGTCTGTCAGATGAAAGAGCTTTGTTCGAACATTAATCTGAGTAGGAAGGAAGAAACAGCTATGTTGTAAAGTAATCAATAAACCTTATTGCTCGATAATCATTGCGGCAAGCAAACATCCATCTGTTGAGGAGAAATACACTTCGTATTACGAAACCAGGAGGAAGGCTGGAGCAGTAATAAAAGACAGAAGCTTCAAAAACGGTAATGAATACCCAGGTGCTGCTGGTGTGCCCTTGATAAGTTGTCCACTTTGATACCATTCGTGACTTCCAAATTTCCTTTAACAGTTTTGAGTTGCACTTGGTGCACTTAGGAAACATGAAAAAACGTTAAGGCCGCTCAATTTAAAATCTCAGAATTTAATGGAATTTCCGGTAAGTTGCTTGTAGCAAATTAACAAGTTTTACTGCTTGGGGATCCCTGTGGGCGACTACTCATTTCACTATAAAGCTAAAACGCATTTGTAAATTTTTAATTTGGAAAGTTTCATTCTAGAGTATGATTTTGGATACGATTCTACGGCCATGCCTGATGCATTTTCAATGTTAGCCTGCTGTTATATAGGTGTTGGTTGACAAGACTTGAGAATAACTAGACAAGATTTTATAGTAAATCTGTATATTGGTCTTTCTATTGAAATCGACTTTGGACTCATGAGCAAGATTAAGTAACGTGAATATGTAAAGGTTGTTGAAACAAGCACATGACTTTTGGAAGGGAAAGCTGTTTAGGCGTATAGTAAGCCTTGGTTGTATATTAAGCTGGCTGATGGGAGTTGGGGAGTTCGGTGACGTTAATTAAATTGAGGGTATTTAGTATACTGGAATACATTCTGTTTGCTTGACAAGGAGGGACAATTGTTAACGAAAGCGTAGGTATACTTACCGAATTGATAGATGTTGTCATCTGGAGAAGGACAGCTGAATAGATGATTCAGTCTTTGTAATACAAGGATGGGTAAAGGAAGTTCAGAAATACACTAAATTTGTATCCTTATATTGTTGACATTTTCAACTACCTTTATCACGGGTAGCAAGGATGGTTGGTTTATCACAGAAACGCGTTTAAAAGTGGAAGTTTGCTCTCGATATCAATAAAAAAGTAAATCTCTTTCGCTCAGAGTAAGACATCACCCTGGATTTTTTTATTGTAAGCTAGGCACAGTTTATTTCCCAGGTGGCTGTTGACCCCAGTTGGATTTTCTTATTTGGCCAGGTAATGTTAAAATGTGTTGAAAATAGGGAAATGTCGTATGCTGTTTTACTTGTAAAATAGCTGCTTTGTATCAACAGAAGACAAAGACTGGTTGTTTCCAAACTAGGCCTGTCCACCGAAGATCGAATAATCGATATTCGGTTACTTGTGCTGGCCTTCGGTTACATCATTCGCTAATCGAATATTTGTTACAGCCTCAAAAAAAGAAAGTTGTGTGATAAAATCAGTAAGGGGGGTATCGTTGAGATATCGTTTAGTGCATAATCACTTTGAAAGGGATGGGATCAAAAGTCAAATGCACCATTGCCAGTTGAGTGATATAAATGTCGGGGCTCCTTTACTACTCCCTCGATTTACTGCCAGAAACAAAGCCTGTTATGTAGCTTTGTCTGCGCCATTTTCACCCAAGAGACTTCCCAGACGAAGATCCTAAACAAATTTGGTAATAAAGAGTTGTTATTAAATATTTACACTTGTGCATTCAACTGAAACTTGGTAGGTGCCCAATGTGGTGTCTATAAATAGATGACATCAGTAAACTGGCTGAGTGGAAAAGATACACTTACTGCATTGGTTTTAGATAGCTCATTTTCTATATCATTTGAGCAATAAGTTGCTTGAAGTGTCGATTGTGTCAATGTAGTCTTTTAACATTGTTTAATCGACTTTCTTGTCCATATCCTCGGTTCAGAAAAACTAATTTATTCTTTGACCCCTACGGAGGTTTCCACCTTGTTGTCAAACAATTACAGGAAGTAGCCCAACGTTGAACTGGATGATAGCAAAGCGTTTTCGCGTGGAGCATAAGGTCTCGTGTTTGGCTACTGTCTGGTTATTCTTCCTTTCAATTTCTTCCATTGAAAAAATTCTTATCTACAAGATGGTTGCTCTTGCATGGATTAGGTTTCATCTAATACGGTTAAACTGCATGTAACGATTTTTGATTTTGTCTAACACACAGAGTTATGACAGCACGTCTTTGGTGTCGCCAGTATAAGGGAGCATCCTTGTTTAATGAGCAAAAATTTTCAGAATGATGGTTGTTTATGTTGTTACTTGGGGTGCGGTGCCTGGGTACGAGGTGTAAATCATCATTGTCAACTTTTGCCACGGGAGACTGGGATTTTTTGCTCAATTAAGTAGTTTGAAAGAAGCCTTGTCGCTGTGACTCATTGCAAACCTCCCTACCAGTCGGCCACTGTATATTATTTTTGATCTCGGTTATTCTTTGCATTGTATTTTACAAGGGCAAGTTAACGATGAAAATGTCACCCAAAAAAGCAAAGCTGTCTCAAGATGATGTGGTTGAATTTTCTCCTTCAAGTAAGAAGTATTCCAAGAAAGAGAAGTCTGCCAGTGAACTTAACGGTGAGTAGCCGATTGACTTCACCAATCTAAGTACGTTCCTGACAGAAACAAGTTGGCTTTTCAGTGCCATTCTGTGGTGGGATGCACCGAGTTACGTGACGCTGATCGGCGGTTGGATTATTCCTCTTTATTTTCAGGAAAGATGATTTATCTAAAAGTACTCCTAGTTTTTATTGCTATCATCTCAGGAGTTATTCTTTTCACTACCGTTGTATTCGTTCGAAAGCAAGGAATACAGGTTGCCGTAAGTTTCTGTAACTAAATTAACAAAGCAAGAGAGGAAATTGAAATTCTTACACTAAAGAGACCATAATAAAATTTTAAAGCCGTTATATTTGTGACCAAGTTAGGTATGAAGAATAAGACGTATTTGTCAAATTTAAATACTGACAACAAGGTAACATACAAGATGAAACGCTATCTTAGAAGTCAAACATGGAAGTTAGAAAATTCTTAAATTTTTCAGAACAGAATTAAGGCTGTTGAAATCGTACTGCCATTTGTGTTGTCATGACCAAAATGCACTGGGAAAAATCGGATGCAGTAGTAAATTGTTGTACTAATTGGTTTCTGAAGAGTCCACATTGGTATGGATAATTATGGATGATAGAGATGTACCAATTATTCGCCAATAATCGTCGCAAATAATCGGTATCGGTCGATGGTTTGTAAATACCGACCGATTTCATGTTCGCACGAGAGCAATAGATAATACTTCAAATAAGCCAGTTTCAAGTACTCTTAACTACAAGTTATTTCTACACGATTATATTTTTCATTCATTGTAACATCATTCTGTATAAAGGCATATGAGTTACGATCTTAGTGAGCTTATGATTCACAGAATCAGAGATTGCGTACATTCACTCACTCAATCCCACAATTCAGCATTTCCTTTAATGAATGCGAGTTCTTCTATCTTTTCGGATTTCAACCGATCATGTAAGTAGGTCGCTACTTTTTCAGCCGTACTAAACAGCCGTTCACTAGCAAGACCAGTTGGTGCAAATGCCAACATATTTCTAGCCAATTAGTTGAGTCTACGAAATCGCTCCTTGTTATTTTTCCACCATAAGTATACGTTTTCATATCGCCCTATAAGCGCTTCACTAACTTAGGCCTTACACTCGTTATCGAAACTCTCAGCAGTATCTTTTGACTTAGTCACAGCGCTAAGATTATCTATGCATTGCCACAGACTGGTGCTCTGAGCAAGTCTGGGAACTTTCGATAGCTGGATGTCCTCATTACTTCCTACTGGTTCGTTGTTACCCATATTAGCCAATGGATCCATGCAAAAACGGCTCGTCTCATTTACCAAGAAACAGCAATTTCTATATACCTAACCACGGGAAACAAAAATATGAAAACTGCCACGACTGGTGACTTCTGTTCGTTCCTACGTACGTTACACTGGAGATTTGCTTATGAGAAAACAGGGTAGCGTAAAGTCTGGAATAATCGGCAATCGGCCGATTAGAAGTGGCCGATTAATCGGCCAGAGCCGTATTCTTCTATTCTTATTTCTATCGTGTCTTTAGTTGTCAATTATTTGTCTGATATTGTTTCTTGGGCTCTGTTACAAACAAAAGGATCTTTTATTTTCAACTCTGCTGCTATTGTCTCCGACTGGTCATCTATTTGATTGGTCGATACCTTGGGCCTGTCAAGCTGTTTCATTTTCATTATTCGCTTAAAACTTTGAATGCAATTGCCATCTGAGTACTGATATAATCTTCGGTATAAAAATATCACGAATTTCGTTTAAATGCTCTGTCTTTTACCCTTCATTCCTCCACAACACGAAGCCTCAAATGTCCCCAAATTTTTGTGATAATACTCCTCAACAAAGATCCTTTTGCCTTGACACTTGAAAGTTGCATGGACGAATATTAGTTTCCGTTATAGTGTCAGTAACATGGAGTTGGTGCTCAATTTGAACACCAATTTATACGTTTTCCTAAATTTTTGGATTCGTTTTATTGTGTTTGACTGCTAAGTTGGAATTGTGTCACACTCACACCTGACTACTTTTGTTTTAGAAGCATTTTCGGACAAAGGATCCCTCTTTGCTCCATAAATAACTTGAATTCGATTATCTAAAGAAGAATGTGGTTAAGACTGCACTCTGAGTACAAACTCTTATCTGTGCTGCTTACACCGTCTAAAGCAAACGCTAGTTAAATTCTTTGCAACTGTAGATTATTTTGCATTTGGCTTTTCAATTTTTATTTTTGTGCTTATAGACTCGGCATTAAATGAGATAGACGAAGAGGAAAATGGCGATTTACGATGCGAAGAACTCGAGGAAAAGTCGTCTAATGAGGACAAAAGGATGTACTCAATTGACGATGAAATTAGTGAAGTTCCATTGAAGAGAGAACACAATCCCACCTTAGACCCTCTCTCGAAAAGTGATGATGGTGCTGCTGTCAAGGCAGAGGAAAACGAAGAACCAACTGTTGTCCGAAAGAAACGAAAATATGTCAAAAAGAAGCGATTAAATACCGATGAATATGGTGAAGAAAGGAAAATAAAAGACGAATTGTACAGTGACGAAGACGACGAAGAAAACGGCGAAAAAAAGTCCAAAAAGAAGATTACTGAGAGAGGTGATCAGCAACTAAAATGTGAAACTTGTGGCCAATATGGTTATGCCGCAGATTTCTGTGCTTCTGGACGATTTTGTGGCCAAAAGTGTGTTGGCGTCTATGCCAGTCGTTGTCGTGCACAAGCGTTAGCGGCAGCGTCCATGGCCAATGGCGACCAGCCGAAAGGAGATAAACCGAAACGTGGCAAAAAGCGAGGTCGAAAGCCGTGGAAGAGGCTTGCCGTCGCAGAAATCGGTGAAGACGTAAGTGTTAACGGCTGCATAAGAATTTTATTTATCTTTACAGTAACTCCTTGGTTATTTGTAAGTAATTTTTTTTCAGTCTTTGATATCTGAATAGAACTAATTTTACGAAAAGTTAGAGAAGAAAGAGCTCAGGTTGTTCGTGGTTTTAATGCCTTTCTTGCTAGCCTTTAGCGTTTAATTTGATAATTAGCAAGTTTATTCTCTTGTACTGTTTTTATAAATGGCACCATTGTGATGGTCAGACACATGTATACACCTTCGAATTGGTGGCAGGTTAACATTTGACTCGCTTTTGCACTTGGCTTGGCTTAATAACGTATAAAACGTTTTCATGAATGGGACAATCACATTGCAAGTTTCACTAAGGTTATTAGTAGCTGTAAAATGAATAATGGTATTTAATGCACATTGCATTTAATTTTTATGTCATGAGTTAATGAAAATCAGTCAAATTCATGTCCAATATTTCGTTATCATCAATCAATTGTTAATTCGCCACCATCTGCAAATCCCTTGTCTAACGAATAAAAAGGGAATTTTCCGTGGCCACAAAGTACTTATTTTATGGATAAACGTTCAGGACGATTGGCTGGATGATAATTCAATATGCCTTTATTTTGCTTTTCGGCCTTCCATCATAGCTTCATCATTTATTACCAAATTTAGATTATTCGTTTGCTATTTTCCACCGTTTTCCATTCGTTTTCATACGTTGCCTAATGCTGAAATTTTTATAAGTATGCGGACGTAGAATGCTCAAACATTGGTGTGACTTTCTACACGAACTAACTATAACTGTTACAAAATCTCTACGTATTCTTTCATTCTATAATATTGGATTAAGATCGGTTGCTATCCTCGCTAGGCCCTCCTGGTCTTTACCGCTTCATCACCATTAGTTAACGGTGCTCCTTTTAATTATTGACTATTATCTTTGAGTTTGTAGTGACTGTGTATGTTACCTTCAGCTGTATGACGGTCATGCACCTAAGTGTTTTTCTGATTTTACTAGTCTGTATCTATTTCCAATCAATTGAATGCAAATTTAGGTTTCTAGTACTCTACAACCTATAGCTGTTGCTCCGTTTGATGTCCATGTAGAGTTTATGCTTATGTAGATATTACATTGAGTAAAGAATGTTCCATTGTTTATTTATCCAACTGACATGAGTTGAGGATCATCTTCCAGATGTTCATGGCATGATAAGTCATATTTCTTCAAAATGTCGTACTACCTTGACTGAAAGATGGCTGTGACTTAGTAGTTAATATTATTTTCATATTAAAGAGGTCTACTAGTAACGTTCTGTGCTCATCACCAACAGTTGCTGTTGTATCGTACCAAATAAAAGTTGAGATTAATAAGGCTATTTGGTTTTTTAATGGCGCGCTCTTCTGTTGTTAATTATCTTCTGAGAGCATGCTATGCAATATTTGTAGAGGGAACAGTTCATACATTCCAAGAAAAACGGATATATTCCCAAGCTTAAGACTCGACGAAAACCAAAGCAACCTGGTCTACCTTGCGATGATTCTACGCTATACTACAATGCAGGTGGGTAGCACTTTTGCGAGGTAGACCGTATCAAATTCTTTATGACTTGTCATTTTAGTAAGGATAGGATCGTTTTGATATTTCAAATCGTTTAAATTGTGTTTAAATTACAAACCAGCCCAAAATTTATGTGTAGGTTTGTATTACTATGTACTTCTTTCGTAGCTTGGTGTTACGGAGAAAACGTCTGCTACATTTAATATTCATTCGAATGATAATTGGTGTGATAAGGACGAGATTTTGTACAACTTAAAGAACATAGTCGATAGCTATTAAGGAGTCCTCCATCTAAACAAAAAATGTTGGATTGGTTTTATGGAAGCGATTTCCCATTCGCTATACATCAGACAATAATGTTAAAATTGGATTCCTTTTTGACCTGGTGGTAGACATAATCTGTGTTGCTGAAATCATGTGGACTACCATAAAACCTTACTTGTGAAACGAGACAAAACAAATTAGCGTCATCCGGGGCTAAGACACTTAATACGTGAGATCTGTTTGCTCGTGCTTATTATTACAATAGAAAACGTTTTATTGACTGGCAAAAATTATAACGCTCCTAGAAACTAGCTGACCACTTGTGTTATGGATGCACGAAAGGTCAAAGTACTCGACGTTTAATTCAACGACCTTGAATCTGAGGATACATAGTTCAAAATGCATTTCGAGAGTTTTCATGTAAAGTTTAAGACGAGCTATCAACTCCTTGTAACGCAAGGCAATCGTTACGTGTGATCATATTGAGAGGAAAGACCGACGTGGCCCTGCTTAGGTAAATAATGGGTTATTCAGTTGGCCCCTTGCACTAAATCCAGAAAACTGATTTATTAAGATTATAGAAATTGTATGTGAGTATATACAACTGACAGCTAATTTTCATTATACCAGAGTCTGCCTATTTTGCCATTTGTTTCATATAATCAAACTGCTGTAGATGGTTTGCTTAAAAGTATTTATTTTTCTATGTTCCCGTTTAGTATCAGCAGGGGTTGAGTTTGAATGGGATGTTTATTTAGCCCTTACAAGCACAGAAGCAGTACCAGAGGATGTCTTTCTGCAGGTTTGTTTTAAATTTTTCAATATTTATCTCTTTTTTACTCTCATTTTTACCTTACAGTCTTTTTTTCGTTCATCTTGTGTTCCCGTTTAGTATCAGCAGGGGTTGAGTTTGAATGGGATGTTTATTTAGCCCTTACAAGCACAGAAGCAGTACCAGAGGGTGTCTTTCTGCAGGTTTGTTTTAAATTTTTCAATATTTATCTCTTTTTTACTCTCATTTTTACTCTCATTTTTTTTTCTCATTTTTACTCTCAGTTTTTTTTCGTACATTTTGTGTTACACGCTGTCCCTATACTTTGCTCTAGCCACACAGTGTCTTCCTTAGGCATATTTGCTTGCAATTCCATTGGTTACTATTAGTTGTCTTTGACCATGAAAACAATATTTTTTTCTCCAAAGGATGGTGACTTATTAATGATTATCGTTTTAGGTTATTTGGTCATGGAAAACACAGAGTTCTTATAATCATTTTATTTTTGTCAAATCCTATGAAATAAGGGCCATCATGTACAGCTCGTTAGGTGTACAACTAGTTTTTTGCTCAGAATGCATGCCCTTTCTGCCCTACAAAGTTTTCGGACAGCAAAGCAATTTTCTGTGCAATTACTAATCTGTAAGGTGATCGAGTCCGTAAGGTGATCCTCTAGTTTCTTTACATCTATGTAATTGGTTCATATTAACACAATGTGTGCTTTGTTTCTGGTGTGTGGATTATTAGGGACATTCAGGAATTAGATATCCTAGTTTACAATTTGACAAGCTTAAGTGACCACCTTTTTGTGGCTAGAAGTTATAATAAGCTAATACTGGTATTTATGAAGTGTCTTCTTGTTGTTACTTTTCAAAACATGTCATCTTGTGAGCTTTCTTTGGTATCATTGGTGAAAATCAGGGATTTAGAAGCTCTCGACATGAAGTTGCATATAAAAATTAGGAACATTTGTATTTCCCAAGTCTTTGTGAGTGAGGGACGGAAGATAACAAAGGAAAGCCATGAGTACAAACTAGAACAAGCAACTGAAGGCTGAGTAGATATGCGGATCCCCACATTAATTTTGGGTACAAGAAACTCTGAGGTTAACTGGATTGCATCGAAGCTTTGGAGAATTGACAAATTTTCGCCTTTTTAAGGTGGAAATACTCGGTCAAATTTTCTAGTCTTGTTGTTTATCTTCTCGTTGTTGACAGCGCATATCTTAAACGAATGTCTGTAAACAATGTTTGACTTTGCCAGCAAGCAACAGAACCCGTTATACTTACTCGACGTTTGTTAGGTTTAAAATGGCTTCCCAGTGTCCTTTCTTCCTTATGCTATGTGTCATAAAGACTGTCAGGAGACGTGAGAGCACTTCACTACCCTGAACAGAAGGCAGTTTTCTGCTGGTATTCTTTACAGAACCCTGTTTTATCAATGGACTTTTGTGTGACTTTTTAGCGCGACTGTATTTACTTGTCGTACTCCGGAGAATGCCAAAGCTCTGAGATAGGCCTTTGCTATGTTGCCCTTTTCAGGATGATTTTTTACAAAAGGTTTGTAGATAATAGTAAAGTTAAGACTGGCTGTTATTGCATATAAGGTCAAGGGGGCAGATTATTTAATACCAATACTGCGGATTGACAAAAAACTTGCCAGAAGAATGATACGACTCAGTAGTGAAACAGGAAAAAACTGCGTCGATTTGAGAGAAACAAGTTACAACAAAGTAGGTCTCTCTTTATTGATTTACACCTTTCGGGTCCAGCATTGGTGGATTGATTGTGTCTCCGCAAAAGGCTTGTACAGTTGCATCTTTCGTATTTTAATTGACAAGCTTTATGAACGGAAAAGATTTACCATATCTTTACCCGTTATTCATGTCAGATTTCTATTTTATATTGAAACTTTCACAGGAAAATCCAAGTCGACAGCTGTATCCTACGCCCGCAGTTTTTAAACAAGGCATGAAATTGGAAGCCTTCGATCCAAGGCATCCCTCCTGTCTTTGTGTTGTCAGTGTAGTTGAAGTTCTTGGACCACGAATGCGTCTCCACTTTGACGGTTGGAGCGAAAGTTATGATTTTTGGACAAACATGGACTCGCCATTCTTGTTCTCCGTTGGTTGGGCAGCAAGCAATGGACAAATTCTCAATGCACCACGAAGTATGTACTTGCTTAACAACCAGACTCGTTGGTCTTCCTAACATTGTCTTTGACTTTTAGGTATCGCTTACTGGTTACTAGTAGACACATTGGAAGTTTTGATTACGCCTCTTTGGAATCTGCCAGATAAAAGTAGGGGATTATAGGAGAAGGAAGTCTTGTTGTTAGTTTTTGCGAGGAACCCAAACTCTTTTCCGACTATGTCGTTTGCACTTGCGCTGTGTGCTCAAAAGTGTTTAGACCAGCACTTTTAACAAAGAATGTTATACAGGAAGGTGAAATGCACCCGTTATATTAAAGGGTGATGGTACACCGGATGGGAAATCAGTGGTGCGAAGTCGCACTCTGTTGCACAGAGTACGAATGTCGTATCATTATGTTACCAACTATCTTGGGTAATTAAGTGCTGTTGTGCTCTGTGTAATTTGTATGCAGTCCGTGCGGTTACCCAGGATGCTGTCTCCTTTATGGTGATTTGCTCTGATGGCATTGAAGTTAAGGCCTGGTTTATGATCTTGGTTATTTCTGAGGCGTTTACGTTCACTGTGCCCAGGTTTTTTTGCTGATGTTTTCTCTTACAATGTCATAGACTGTTTTTTACTTTACCCTTATTGTTCCAATTCCACGTTTTTTCCGTTAGCTGTAAACAAAGAAGAATTTAAATGGGACAGTTATTTGGCAAAAACAAACTCCGAGGCAGCCCCGCCGGATTTATTTCGCGAAGTAAGTTTGAAATCGTGGTTTTTAAATCGGGCTTCCCTAGAAAAGTATTTGCTCTTTGAAGTGACCTCTGTAACAGACAGTTCAAACTGAAAAAAACTCGCAACCAAGCTTGAAAAGATCTTGCAATTTACAGGCATCTTAGCGGGTTTATGCTCGTTTGGATATGTTATCTATCTTGGCTAACTTTGAAAAGAATCTCATCTGTGTCAAACCCTATATGATTCCGGGTATAAGGATTTGCTTAGGTTATGGTCACATGACTTTTCATCCAGAGTGATGTACTGATATGCCGTAGCGTTTACTTTTGTAACAAAGCATTGTCGGAATTGGTCGTGAATTCATAATGTAGAAAGAAAAACTTATTTAACAAAACCTGTATTCTTGTACAAACAGAGCACTAGTATTGCTTCCTGTGATCAAAACTGAAAAATTCGCTAATTTGCCCAAGAACTGTGAATTGTGTAATATCAGAAACTGAAATTTACTTGGAAATGAAGAGTTTTAGCCATTTTCGAGTATACCTACCATACCCACGTCCAAAGCTGGAAAAATGGATCGGATTCCAGGGAAAATTTTAACTGAATTACGTCTCAATGTCGAACTTAAATCTGCCAACGGGAAATATTTTTTCAACTCCGTAGAACTGAGGACCAATATAGTAAAATCGGGATGAATTTTGTGTGAAAAATGTCACGTAAGCTGTTTAGCGTAACCACTTCACGCGATATGTTAGAAGAAAATCTCTTGACAGCTGATGCGGTGTTTGAGAGTTTTAGAAGTTGTTATTGGGACGGACACCTACTGCCAGGGAAGTTAGCACCTGACTAGTGCAACTACTAACTTCAAATATATTCATTTATATGTGGACGTCTAGCTTCTAACTGCTATAGAGTACCGACTAATCGTCCCATCCCGATTATCAATTTTTGGATTTTATTCCACTCCCACGTTATAATTCCAACCCCCCTGTTATTGCATATATGTCAAGGGGGCAGATTATTTAATACCAATACTGCGGATTGACAACAATTATTTTCAAGAACTTGCCAGAAGCATGATACGACTGAGATGAGACAAATTTAGAGAATCTGAAAATTAAAAAATGAACGTTTTTTAAACAGTCAGCTTTTGATTCCCCAAAAGACCCATGCTTATAAGAAGTTGTATTTACTTCAGTACCTATTTCCGAAAAAGAAACCATTGCAGTAGAAAACGCGTATACAAGTGCAAGCAAGAGTCTAAAAAAGCGAATTGCATATGATAGATGTGTTCTTTTGAAAAAATTACTTTACCAATCTGTTTTCTAATTTCAATCCCACCCATTTTTTCCACCACCCCCTGTTTTATTCCACTCCCATATTATTAGCTTTCCAAAAAATTTCCATCCCCCGATTATTACCACCACCACCACCACCCCGATTATTCGGTACTCTTGAGTAATACAACATTTTAGCAGAAATTTAAGGCTTTTTTCTTGAAAATTGAAGGTTAAGCCCGTCAAATTACTTTTTGTAACGGGATAAAAACCTCAACAATTTAATTTACTGGCATCAGTGTTGGTCCTGTAAAACGAAAAGTATTTACTTAACAATTTGAGCTGTAAAAAAGAATTTTTGTGGAAACAGCATGTGAAAAAACGTGGGCATACATGTTGTTTAACATTTTGCCGATGTTATCCAGTACGAGAGTTGCTGCCAGCTGTCTACACATTTTCGATCTGCAACCAAATCAAAAATCATGCGGTAGCTCTTCGTAAAAAAATCTCACAGGGTAAGAATGATATACCGATTATTGATACCTTTAGACTGAAGCTATAGTATCGATATTGGCATGTAGTTGCCAATGCTTGATTTTGATCCGGATTTGTGAACTAGAAAATTTTTTGCATTGACTTGGGAAAATTCCAGTGGAGAACGACTTATCCATGATATGAGGCCACTTTTCTTTCACTGTCTTCTTTGTCGTTAGTGCATGTTTGTTAAAGTCCTTAAATATTAGGCCGTGACTTAACTTCATGCTTCATCACATCTACGCAATTTAATACACGTAGCCGATTACAATTTTGCAGATCTTAGTCTGTTTTTTTCGGGATTGTAGTTTCAATAGGCGTGATAGTGTATCTGTCTGAGAGCTTATCTCACAAGATTTATTTTGCACACGATCCTAGGACATTGTCATCTGCTATCTCATTTGTATAACTGTTGCATCTCGGTTTGTGGCTGGATTGCTGACCAAAATAATTTTCATAAGTTTTGATATACACGCAGTTACTCTTTGTTTGCTTTTGAATCAATTGATTAGACCAAAGAGAATGACCTCCGGTTTTTGCTCTCCAAGACGCCAGGATACCAACTTCATCCCATGAATCCATTTCCAGCACAGAACAAGTTAAAACAAAATCTTCAATAAATTCTTTCATACGCTATACATTTGTGAATATAATAAGATTAAAGGTTTTATGTAATTACGTCCTTTTGTTTGAAAAAAGAAACAGAACAGTTGACACATGATGCATCTATATACTGAAATACGCATGAAATTCTAGATACTAAGGTTATGACGAGTGACCACAGTCGGATTTCAAGGCCCCTTGCTCAATGGCAGCCAGAATTGAAAGTGCAATTTTATTACGTGTTTTTTATGTTAGAATAACATGGTTTAGATAACATAAACAAACGTTTTGCAAATTCGCTGCATAAAAGCGTTTTTAGCCGTCAAGTTAGGTTTTCAGAAGGCAGACATTTCAACGATTTCTGTGATGAAGCGTTCTTCAAGTATATTTTTCTTCTTGCATCTGGACTGTATTATCACATATAATAATGCATAACTACAATCACTGTCACCCACTCTCCTCCAGGTTCCACAGGTAGAACATAAATTTAAAACTGGCATGAAGTTGGAAGCTGTTGATCGCCAAAATCCCGATCTGACATGCGTTTCCAGTGTCACAAATGTCGTAGGGCGATATTTTTTAATTCACTTTGATGAATGGGATGATATATATGACTACTGGTGTAAAGAAAATTGTCCACACATCCATCCAATTGGCTGGTGTAAAGAAAATGGTGTACGTCTCACGCCACCACAAGGTACGTTTCATCAATATTTACGAATATTAGCAAATGGTAGATACATGTGTAAAGCTTCCAGATTTAGCTTTTAATCGTACCACTTCTCATCAGATGTCATGAGCCATCCACAGTACTGCTTTCGTGAAGGAAAAGTTATAAAAGCCGAATGCTGCTTCTGGGCTTACACCACCAACATTCATGCTTCTTACTAATTCATTCATTTATTTATTCGTTTCTTCATTCGTTTATAAAAGTATACGATCTTTTCTTTGGTCATTATTGTTTTCATTCATGTGTGCAGTCACTTATGCGTTCGTTCGTTCATTCATTCACTCCTCTATTCATTCATTCGTTCGTTCGTTCGTTCGTTCATTCATTTATTCATCCACTCATTCATTGATTTTGTGAGTTGTTCATTCCTTTATACTGTCATCCATTGTTTCGCCGGTTACTTCATTCATTCACTCATCCTGTTCGTTGATTCCCAGTCAAATCCTAAACAGACGGTTTTTGTCACAAAAGGTTTCTTAATGTAGGCTATGTACTAACACACTATCTCGAAACGGAATTCATTCTCCATGGTCTGTGTTTTAATTCATTGGTTAATGTAGCTGTGTGTCATTGAATTGCCTGAAGGTACCGGAAGTAAGTTACGTAGTTACGCTATGACTTTACATATTTATATTTGTCTTTCTATTCCTTACACATGAGTGTCTAACACTGCCTTCTCTGTTTTTCTATTCGGGAAGTTTTTACTTTCTTCTTGCAAAATCAGTTTGACATTGTTAGAATAAGAGCGGAATCGAAATAGCAAGAAGGACGCTAAGTATGATTTATTTACCACCTGTGAGTTACACGGTGTGTTCGTAGTGTCATTTCACGCTTGTTGTCAGCAAATTGAACTCCTTGTAATCAAGTACTTCCGTTTGCTCGCATTGTGTTAACAACAACTGAACATTAATTTACAAGAGGGTATCCGTATACACTAAACAATATTATTTTGTTCAGTAACAGTTCAGTGTACTCTCTTAATCTCAATTTCAAGCTGAGAAGAATATCATTACTTTGAATATCGTAGACGATCAGGTTGATACATTTAACTGGAATGAATACCTTGAAGAAACTAAGTGTATAGCAGCACCAAGAGAAGCATTTAAAGAGGTAACAGAAGTCTTTCCTTGACATAAGGTGTTTTCTTACGGGCAGAGTTTGACCTCGCATTACTTAGACGCATCAAAATGTTTTCCTGACGTTTCGTTAAGCACTTGAAGTCTTCATGGAAATAATTAAGGTGAGCATTAACTACGAAATCGTGAAGAGTATGGTGCAACATTACGTAACATGACAACATAAAAGAAGTAACAGATAAAGTAGAGCGACAAAAAACGTTAGAATAATTAACGAGAACAAGGCAGGCTCAAAATAAAGGTGTAGTACTTTGGTACTCGTTAAGTAAAAGTTTCTTTTTATCTACTAACCAACTTTCGTGAGTAAGTATGTTACTATCAAAAGAGATGAAATTTTGAAATCCTCATAAGGAACCATGAAGTCCTTACGATCTCAAATACCTTGGATAGTAGAAAAAAAAATTGTCTGACAATATTTTTTAGTGGCTTTCAATTTGGCCTATGTACGCAGCGTTGCAAGTTCTACACGTAAATGATAAATAACATTTGGCATCATGTATTTTGGATTCTATCTATTAAAAGTCTTAGCTTGTGGAAACGCTTTGTTAATACGTTCATGATATAGTTGCGAATACGGAACCAATATGGGCCTGTAAGTAGCTATGAAAGTACAGAGCTGTTTTCGGAGTCAGACGATTATTTGTGAGATCAAAGTTTGATAAAAGGCTGAATGCACTAATCAAGCTAACTGAGGGTAACACATAAGAACACTTAAAAATTGTGATATCTGCAAGAAATGTTGAAATAACGAGGTAAGAAACAAGCAACAAGACCTTTATTGTCAGAAAACGGAATAAAACTATTGGAATTAGTAACGCGATCAGTGAACGCTTGATTGCGGTAAACTTGGGTACTGAAACCGTTACTTGTGAGACTCAAATAGATGCCTAGAATAGGTAGTTGGCAATTATGATCCAGTTCATCAGTAAAGGAGATGATTTTACGCTCAGAGTTAATATATTGAATGGAAAGGAAGGAAATTATATTTAGAGTGGAAAAGAGTATAGGAGTTGTCAATGTATCTTCTGTTATAGAGAGGTTCGACTGCGGTCAAACACGATGATGATGAGAGAGGTTTAAAGCTAGTCTGTATCTTATCGCATATACATATACATTTTTATATTAAATGTGTTCTGCTAAGTATCTGAATGAAATACTGATATCATTATCATTACCGATTTCACTTTATTTTACACACACTTACATGGGACATTTTAACTCGGTGACAATTTCATAGGTATATTTTACACGTAATTTTAGTTCGGAGCTGTTAAGACAGTATTGTAGCGTAGTCATTATTTTCCTTTGGATTTAGCGGTCTCTTCCTTCATTTAAAGTTGGTAATAAACTGGAAGTTGTTGACCCTAGAAATCCCTCTCTTGTGAGAGTAGCGTCAATCGCCCAAGTGGAAGAGTACAGTGTTCAAATCCATTTCGATGGATGGGACTCCATGTTCGACTACTGGATGGATTCAGATTCACACGACCTGCATCCAGTGGGATGGTGCAAGAAAACAGGCCATCCGCTAGAAGCGCCTCCTTGTAAGTAACAGAAGCTCTGTGCATTTTGATCATTCTGTTCAAGCAGTCAAATTCAGTATGGCGCATTAGCGTAGGAAATCGCATCAGACGTTTAACAAGAAAGGCTTGCTTGCTCCTTCTTTCATGTTTGCTATTTCTTTCTTGTTGGAACTACGCTTCTGACAGGTATTTATTTTGTTCTAAAAATTATGAGCATCTAACTTGTTGCTGAGAAGTTTTTTCCCACGTTGACATATGAGTGGGGCAATATTTGTATCACAGTGATAGATTAGCTCCTAACTACAAGTCATGTTCGTGTTGCTGTGGGAGATGACACACTAACAGTTAAATTTTGGCCACAATGTTAGATTTTTCATAGTTGGGAAAAGGGCATCGTGGATCAAAATTTTAATTTGTGTATTCAATTTCAGTACTTGTGACACGGAGATCAGTTAGAAGCCAGTACGCTACAAAAGCTTATTTTTATAGTCACGAATTTTAACTAGAAAATTATCAATGAAAAAAGGGATACCTTATTCGAAAGTTTACTACTGTGTGACGTTATGGCATGTACGCCTCATCAAGCTTGCTTGTAGCATGGTGTTTCGACCATCTATTTATTGATTTCCGATTAGTATGATGTTGATGTTTCCTCGTATGCTTTGCCTGGCCTTTTAAATCTTTACTGGTGTTTTATTTGATTCTGTCTTGTAGCTCCAGAGGAAGCACAAGACACGGCACACTGTCCTACCCCTGGTTGCAAGGGAATTGGTCATGTGAAAGGTGCAAAATATTCAACGCATCACAGTATATTTGGATGCCCATATTCAATTCACAACGTTAATCGTTCATCTCCACTTGTTGATCGGTTGGCCGAGAACTCAATGGTGGAAGAACCATCGATTGCTATTAAAATTTATCGCAAACCAACGGATCCTAATAGTGGTAACTACTTCACTTTGTCTTATGAATAGCGAGTATTGCCAGCAGGGCTCGTATTTCTCGTCAACAGTGTATTCTAATCTACTTCTTGTACTCTTAAATAATTAATTTTGCTTCCTGTATCACGCTTCTGTTTTAACAAGCTCCTCACTCTATTAAATGCGAACACGCCGAGAGAAGCTTTGATAGGTTATTGACGCGAAAAAAGGCCCCCATACACGGAGAGACGGAATGGAAGGCTACAATGCCAATAAGCGTAACTAAAAAGCTCGGTACTTGTGAGTCTAGTGTACCTAGCCATCCTTACTGAAAACGGAATATATATATATAATATACAGTGGCGGCTGGTGCTGGGGGGCACCATGGCCATTGCTCCACGATTCAAAAGCAGAGAAGGTCCTCCATATCCAATTTTTTTCTGAATTGACAATTTTTATCACTCCTAGTCATATTCAGGAACGACTTTCCGTGATTTCCCATTGTCTTTCTCGACAGTGTCAACTGTCAA
>JANTCA010000220.1:0-12859 GCA_024741275.1 Chironex yamaguchii
TGGACACTGGAGACGCAGGTCGTTGGGGATGATTCTGCTATGTAGGCATCTTAATGAAAACCTTAGGTGATTCGTAAGTTGAGTTGTTTTCGTTTGTGTTTTGGCTTTTGAATTCGTCAGTGCCAGATCTTTTTATGTTCGTAAATAACAGATTCTATTAAGGATATTTTAGCAAGTAAGGTGACCTGCCTTTTTCCTTTCAGGGAGACTCTCAGGTGTAGTCTTTCCTTTGGTTATGACAAATGAGACAGCAAACAGAATAGCTCATAGTTCAATCCTTACTATAGAAAATGGAAATGTTGGCACTGAGAGTTCAATTCAGAGGCCACTTCTAAGGTAATAGTCCCTTCGTCTACTCTGTCAAATAGAGAGAGCTTGACGCCTGTAACGATAATCTACTTAGTACATTGCATTCTCTGATATTCGTGGCTGCTTAAAAACTTGTTTAATGTTTTCCTTCTTTCATTTCCTATCTGAAAAAGTGTAACTATTATTGAAAATTTTTGCAGATTCCTTCATCTTCTTTTTATACGTTACATAGATTTTCTCTCTTATAATCGCCAAATTTAAACAGAATGCAAGCCACTATCGTCTGTGTTGTCATTCAGATAGACACTACAACATAGAACAGATTAATATATCATCTTCTAATAAGAGGTTTGGAGTTCAGTCTATTTTGTATGTTTGCGGTAAGGAGATCCATACGAGGATGGATTTGGACAAATTCAAAGCTAAACAAATAACACTGAGGTAGAAACTTAACACAGGTTTGAAAGGTGGGACTATAAGGCTATCTTGAGCGTGAGAGCATGTCCATGTTAATAGCGCGTATTGAATATATCTTATGACAACTCACTTACTAATCTAAGGATGTCTTAATCCAATTCACTGAATCTCATTACACAGTTACGTATCATCATCATCATCATCATCATTAACCATAGTCTTTGGTAGACCGTTGATGCATCCACGACGTGACATTTTTCCTCCAGTCCATACGTGATACTGCTTTCTCTGACGTTGATTTCAATCCCAGACCGGTCCATTTCGAATATCGTCAAACAAGATTCTTAAGTAAAACGAGAGATAAATTAAAACTATTAATAAAGTATAAGTGTGAACAAATCAATTAAGCACACATTAACATTAACGAAAACACTAAGCAGCAGTTACAATGTTTTGGTTTCTGCCTCGTTCACTGTGTTGTCGATGTCTTGATATCAATAAGTCTTTAACCTTAAACCTTATTTAACATGTGGATTCCACGATTAAATTAAGTCATACAGATCTATACTATCGAGGTTTGTTTTTACTGTTTCTTTAACCATGGATTCATATTGACAGTGCACGTTCTTTCCTCAGCGCAAACATGCTGCTGTAAGTCATGCTTGGGTCTATGAAACTTTTCACCTTCAACCCAAACTTTCCCATCCATCCATGTAGTGTGGCATTGTTTATATGATTCAAGCTTATGAATTTTCCTATGAATTTAGAGGCTTTGAAGTTCTACTTTTTTCAAACACTGATATCCAAGAAATCAATAGAATCTAGAGCCCACAATTTTGTTTTACTTATACTCATTTTATTTTAATTTATCAGTCCTATATTTGTCTAAATTAAAACTATGTTGTTGTTGCGTAGGTTATATGTGGAAGGGCCATTTGGTGGACCCTGTCAGGTAAATATGAGATATTTTGTTTGGCGTATTTACAAAGCATTGTGTCAACCTTTGTACGTTGTATATGTTGTATATTACTCATGATACAATGACTTTGGGACGAAATAATGAAGACGGAATGGGACACACAAGCCTTACTTGCTTAAGGATTAAGTAACCAGGGTTTGTAATATTTATCTGACTGGATTAGTGTTGTTTCTACTCATTTTTATTCAATAGTGCTCGATATTTCCTTGACAACGTTTCCTCCAGATCCTTATGATATATTACTTTCGCTGGTATCCGTGGTAAGCTCCAGGTATCAATTAACATTTCGAGTAGTCTCTCGCCTCTTGGTTTCCTTGCTCGTATTTTGCGTTAGCGCTGTCTGCTATTTCAACATCTTCTCGATTGTTCTGCCTGCATATAAATTGTCCAAAATAGCTGCAGCGTACTGGTGTCCAACAATTCAAAATTATTTATCTCAGAAGATATTACTTATTGTTATGCCTAAAAACCCATAAAAGTCTTCCTCAAAAATGACTTCTTTTAACTTTGCGTCTTGTTTAATAGTATATACAAGTTAAATCTTTTTATAACCACTTCCATTTTCCAACAAAAAACTGTAGTTATCAGTTTACTCCGTGGTAGGTATTTAGTAGTTTACTCTGGCTAGCTGTTAAAGTGATTGTTATTCAAAACGTTGTGTAACAGTTAACAAACGTTTTTGATATTACCAAAAATAACAATGTAATGCAGTTATAACTGCTAGTAAACGAGGCTTCGTCACCGCCCTCAATCACCACTAAAGGCTGTTTTTTTAAAAAAACTAAAAGTAACATAATGATGTAGCACGTAGTTTTTTTAGACTGTCTTTAGAAACCATGGAACTTGCATTGTGTTATTTTTTAGGATGTTACACGATATCGTATCGGCGTTTGTGTAGGTGCAGGCATCGGAGTAACTCCCTTTTCAGCAGTTTTAAACCATTTGCGGTAAGTGTATCTGACATTTACTTGCTTCGATATCTTAGGAACTACCCGATGGAGCAACATGAATTGACCAAAGAAGTGCACTGTTGAACTGAAGTTTATTGCTTTATCTTTGGACTATTTTGGTTTTCTCACACGATTTTGGTGAACACTTTTCAGGATTACTTGCGAATATTTGGTTAGCATACGATCACGAAAATCGGCATAAACTTTTCATATAAGTATGAAAGTCGATTGTTGGTTGCCGGAACAGGTAAACAGAAACAATTTTCTAGACCAAAGCTATCTTGAAAGGGATTGCATCTGTCACTACCAATCAGTGTATTTACGTCTAAAGAAAACTTGCAATTTACCTTGATGATGTAGGGTAAACTATGGCTATCACAAAAATATACTGATTCTTTTTGTTTCGCTAATACTCTAGGACATTCTCCTAGTCAAGGCTAGCATTTTACTTGCTTTACTTTATTCGAGCAGTTTGATGACATTGTCATGACTATGCAATACTGCCAACGTTGTCGATAAAAAGGTGCTTTGGTAGTGCTAGTAACAGACCCGATTTGTCGATGAACCATTAATGAGCTGTAAGAAGATTGTAAGTCTGACCCCCCAGTATCATAATTCCTCTGAGACGAAAATTTCCACTCTACAGCAGGGTCGAAGCATAACGATAAGGTAATCGACGTAATCATATTACCAGCAACATGTAGGAAGTGGATGCATTTGCTCAGCTGGGAAAAATGCTGAACTAAAGAGTCTGAGATTAAGGGCTCGAAGACCTCTACAATTAACAAATTTTCAACCAATATCTGCATTGGGGAAATCAAACGTTTCAGAAACGAAATCAGCAAGATTGACTGCGGTTTTACTGAACCCTTAGTAGACTTATGAATAATAATAATGAAAAATAACACAAAAAACGTGACATGACATAATATAAAGACATCTTGACATTAAAAGGAATTAACATTTAGTTTTATAACCTAAATTGTGTCTTTTGCTTTGTACGTAGAGATCAAGCCCAACAGAGCGGAAAGCTTGGAAAACTAGAAAAACTTCACTTCATTTGGGTGTGCAGGAATGTCACTGATTTTCGATGGTTTCTTGATATTCTTTATGACGTTTATCTGGCAGTAAGTAATCACAACTTTTAGGAGAGCTACTTCAAATTTTATTTGAAAGTTCTGGATTTTATTTGCAGCTTATGACGTAAAGAAATCTAAATCATGGGATGGCTGTAAAAAATTTGATCATGTTCAGTTTTTCATTATTCCTTAAAATTACGGCTACTTTTTATTTAATTGACTTGAAAATTACAATTCCTGTTTTTGTTGTGCATTTTGCAAGAGTCATTGTGTATACGACAGGTACCCTGGCGGTGTTAAAGCTCCCTAACCAGTAAGGGTTATGCCTCCTAACATTTCTTTTACCAAAATCAGATTGTATTTAGCGTAAAGAGAAATGATGTCTGAATCAAAATTAGAAAACAATTGTTCGAGAGGGAGAATGTTTCTGACGTATTAGGAAAACAACCTTGATTTATTTTGTATCAGTTATTTATTTAGCGGTTATGCTTTCGCTGACTTTTATTTGTTGGCTAGTAATAAGTACAAACTTGAACCCCACTTCTACAGTCTGATAAAGATTCTAATGTCCTAGTAACAAAGCAGCGTTGCGCTTTGTGCTCTAGTGGTCCGGTTGGAAAATGTCACTGAAAGCACTAATTTCAATCAACAATGGTCCAAGACGGTGTAATACATTGGTCGCTTATAGTTATGAAATTTGTCCATCCAGTCGATGAATGTCAATGTAATACTCTAACGCTGTTGCTTGATAATAACCACTAGAATACAACTTTACCTCGATTTGTTACACAAGACCAATATCAAGAACTGATGCAAACGACGATATATGGATGCATAACTTTGCTTTTGTTAATTACCATCAATAACTAATTCAGAAAGCCCAGAAGTGTCTGCTGTTTGTTTCCTTTTTCCTGGACCTTATCAGTGTCGAGAACGTTGAAACATATATTGCTCATTTGCATTCATGGAACTCAAAAACACATCATTCATAGTTGTTTTAGCTGTAAGATTCATTAAGTATTTTTTTCGGGTACTTTTGCAGCTTCAAAAATTTCAAGAGGGTGTTTTGGACTGTAAACTGTTTGTTACACGTGGTGAAGTTATTTCTGAGAAGGTAAAGCAATATAGATACTATATTTCAGTTCTTTATTTAACATAAGTGACTTTGTGATCTAGTTAGGTTGTTTTGAGGAATGGTGTCATTCTCAATTTGGACAGCATATCTTTTGTAAAAGGGGTCTTGCGTTCAGTAGTTAAGGCCAGTTTTGCAATACCAAATGACCATCTAAACCCAAGAAGTTATACTCAAACAAGTAACATCGGTTCTTCAGTTGGAGGTGTTTATCACTTATAAATCTGTTGGTATTGTGGTTTATGAAAAGAACCATACTGATCACACGGAACATACAATCATTGCCTTAACTCTTGACTACTTTGTTACTAATATGAGGTGGTGCAGGGTTCAAAGATCAAAGGTTCTTTGCAATAAGCATTAAGCCTAGCTCTGGTAGGTTATGTGTATGCTTTTGTGTGGGTTACTATTGTTGCGTGTTTGGCTATAACTTAGCCTGCAACACATTCAACTATATTTGACAAGTTCTAGTTTAACAAGGAACCCTTTCACCTAAGAGAAGTAAAGGTAAGTGTTCAGGAGCTTGCCAAGTATTCGAGTTAAATCTGCAACCTTCTGTATCCCAGCTGCAGCCTCTTCTGTCCTACAGCCTACGTTAGAAATAGTTGCACTAAGTTTATTTTTTTGAAATCTTAGTTACCGTATGGAATGAGGTAATGAGGAACCTAAAACAAATTATACATTTATCTTTGATTTTATTAGTTCCTTTATCTCAATACTTATGATGTTAGTGCTAATGATTACACTAGTAAAATATACATCCAAAAATCAACTTAGTCTACTAAAGCTATAACGTGTACTGCACACATCTTGACATATCGTAGCAGGAATATATGTATAAAGAAACAGCAAATGCACCACCGTTTACGTGTGTGCTCGAAAAAAGCTTGTTCTTGCTTCCTCCTCTTTAAAATATCTTCTTTTTCTTGTAGGATGCCTCATTGATTCAAGATATGCATGAATGGCAACGCACTGTTTTAAATGCTGGAAGACCTAATTGGGAACAGGAGCTTAAAAGTTTAGCAAAACAATATGAAAGGTGCTTACAAAAATCAGTTAGCTATCTTGTGAGAAATCTCTTATAATTTGATTTCGTACCCTTCTTATTTACTTCGTATCCATAAATTTTTGGTAATGAACGTATTTTATTGCATACAATATATTGTTGTATGGCATTAAATACGTTTGAGAAATGTCGATGATAAAGCTTTCTTTATTCTAAAGATCGTTGGCTACTTTGAAGTATACTTCACTTCCTTAGTAGTCCCCTCTTCTTATACTCTACCTTTTCGTAATCACATGGCAGTGAGGTAGTCAAACCCGTGAGCTACCTCTGTTAAATTGAACAAGTTTAGCTTGCTTATTCTCGTAGTTATAGTCTATTGGTATAAGCTTAATGGTCTTTTTAAGGTTTTGCGTAGTTTGTTTCAAGTTTAACCTAGAAACAAACCGTTTCGACGGTTTTGCTCATTGTTGATGGGATGAAAGATTATATAACCTTAAATCAGCAGTTTTAAAGGGAAAGCTACAGACCAAAACAATATATAGGTTCACACTAATGTACACTTGTTCAGAATTTCTGCTTGACATCTTTAAAAATTTTGTATTTTTTTCCTTCAATAGGGAAAGAATTGGAGTCTTTTTCTGCGGCCCTCAAATGGCTGGAATCCAGCTAAATAAAGCTTGTTTGACAGTAGAGGAGAAGGAAAATGTATTCATTTATCACAAAGAAACGATTGGTTAATACAGAAGTCAGAATGAGGCTGGCGTATAAACTGCATCCCAGATAAACACATATGCCATGTGCAAAGTAAATTCTATAGGTCTGCTTTAGTCATTGTAAATGACTTTAATGGGATCGTGTAGGTATCACGTATTGATACAGAATAAACGCCAGTTTCTGTCTCATGTGATTGATGGACAGAAATAACGTTGCTGAACAGAATCAGGCAACATGTACCAAGATGCATAAAGTAGCATAAAACCAGTGAAGTGATGGCTGTTTTGCAGTAAACCTAAATTCACGTTCCATCAGCGATTGATTTTAGAGGGAATCAACCAAGTATTCGTAAACAAAAGGAGTTTGTTGTTCCAGTATCACTGCTTAACTAGTCCTTCGCCGTTCATCCATTTCTTTACACCTATCGTTTTTAATTCCTTAGTGTACTCTGCTTCTTTTGTTTTCATGCCTCATTACCCAATTTCAAACTGTACTTTCTGAATGTTGTTCTTTTCTGTATTCTTATGATTCTATGTCATTAATGTTAGACGAAAAGCTTTATAGATGATTTCATTACTTGGAATATCTTTTTTCTTAATATTTTTACACATTATAGCTTCAAAATTTTGCATTTTTAGTACGCTTAGCGTTTCAGGTGTGCTTTAAAATTAACTGAATTTAATAACTTGTCAATGTTCTTGATAGTGAGTGGCAAACCCCGAGTTCGCTTGTTTGCAAGTGACGATTTTACTCTGTACACTTTTCCCCGAATTTGTTAGTAATCATAAAATAGTTTCAAGTAATGCTTGAAATTTATGTTGTAGATTTGTCTGATTCTTTACTTTATGCTAATTTGAGCCAAGAACTATTCTTCTCCATCATAAATAAACATCCCCGCAGAAGGGCATAGCTTAATGAGTTTACTAATGCTAAATAACTGCTATAGATGTTGCAGCCACTAAGAAGACACCAACGTTGGAATAGTTATCCTTTACAAATAGCCTATGAATGGCCTGCACACGCCTGAAAGGTTTAGTGAAAAATAAGTAGCTCATATTTCAGACATGATACGATAAAATACTTTGCCTTACGATATGTCTTTGATTTGATAAATAAATACTTCTCGAAGTGGTCACACACATCAGAAAAGCTTTATTATGCATTTCTCGCCAACGAAGTATCCTTACTCTAACAAAAACTCATGTTTTCGTTAGAGTAAGGACTGAAGATAAGTCATTAGGTTCAATGGCTCCATGAAATCATGAGAGAAATTACAGAGCATTTTAGTTCCGTCTTTTATCATAGCCAGCATTTCCACTGACATAATGTTTACTGTCGGTAAATGGAGATGGTTAATAGTTACGGTGTACAAGTCCACTCTTATGACAATATAAACAAAAAATTTAATGTGATGATAACTTTAGCTATCGGTGCAAAAGTAAAAAAGATGGAAGACATAATATGAGCTGAAGTAGCGTTTCTATATTGAGAAGGTTGCCAATCAAGAAGCATACATGGTCAATATAATTCATGGCAAACTACATAAAAATTGTGTGTTGGTAAAAAATGGCTTAAAGAGTATAATATACCCACCAAGTACACTTTAAACCAATCGCGTTTCAAAACGTCAGACAGCAGGTGATAATCTATCTTATGTTTTGTGCATAACCCTGATAGATCTAATGATCGCTTATGCCGTATGGTTTTGTTCTGTACTTACAAGGCTTAACAACGGACTCGGTGGTTTCTGCTTAATCATAGTCAATAGAAATAAACATTCCTATCGACTATGGTTTAATGAAAATCTTAAACTCAAGCAACGAAAAGCGCTATTGACAGTCCGGTTACTGAAGAATGTTTAGAAATCATGACGAGTCGCGTTTGGAAAGACTGTCCTCTGCAGTTCAAAAGTTTTCCTGCTTGTATGATAGAAATTGCAAAGATTACAGAGATATCAATGCTAGGACGAAGGCCTGGAAAATCGTGGCTCAACAAGCTGATTTTGTACACGGTAAGTATAGACAGAGAAATTTACTTTTATGTCGCGGGAAATATAATGAAAGAAGACGCTACTTTACTAGGCATTGGACGCACAAAATTTTGTGGTAGTATAACATAAACATTGCAAATTCTTAACATGATCAACATAACAATAGATATCCTTGTTGTGTTGTATAACGTTGTTGTTAACTGCTTAAAGAGCACATGACACATTTTGTTTTTGTTTGTGAAAATCAAAATCTAAGGTCTTTCTGGTAACTTCCTTATTTTTTTTTCGACAGCACAAATATTCATGTTGTAAACACGCTTTTAATATGAGAGATTCAGAGATTTTGTGGACCAAAAAAACCCCGCGGCTTGAATCACGTGACTTGTCAATCGTGACGTCTGATTGTTTGCAGTGAGATGAACCTATCAAACAAACGACTATGGAGGGTAATGTATCACAAGAAAAAATTAAGAGGTGGCCGATATTGTGTAGTAGGAGTTGCAAGAAACACAAGATGCATGAATACAAGTTATACTTCTGGTATCAAAATACATCAGTTTCCAAAAATGAAGAAGGTCGGCAAAATTTAATAAAATTTGTTCAAAGGCATAGGCCATCATTCCGAAATCAAAGCAAGTACTCTTCCCTCTCTCCGACCCATTTTGAAGATTCTTGTTACTTTCGACCTCAAACAGATTCAACTGAAGTGTCTTGGACAAGTAATTTTACCAAAGGATCTGTTCCCACTCGCGATTTTGTAAATTTACGTTCGGCTAAAAAAGCATTTGTTTGTTAGTTTAGTCTCACTGCAAACAATCTTACGTCACGATTAACAAGTTACATGATTCAGGTCGCGGGTTTTTTGGGCCCACAAAATCTCTGAATCTGCTCGAATTAAAAGCGTGTTTGCGACGTGATTATTTGTGCTATCGGGAAAAAAAATTAACGAACTTACCAGATACAGCTTAGATTTTGATTTTCAGAAACAAAAAAATGTGTCATGTGCTCTTTAAAGGAAAACATCTTTTATTACGTCGGGTATCAGCTTTAATGAGACTTGGAAATCAGAAATATGATTTGAAGTGCAACGTCATTCTGAAGAGAGAGTTACAGATAGATAGATAGATAGATAGATAGATAGATAGATAGACAAATGAATAGATAGATAGATAGATAGATAGATAGAAAGATAGAAAGATAGAAAGATAGAAAGATAGAAAGATAGATAGACAGATAGACAAATAGCTGAAAGCACTTCTACATTGACATAACAGGGATGCCGTTTAAAAATCAACGGAATTATATTGAAAATTGAGAATTATTATTTACAAATAAAAATACCTTTTTACTAAATAAGAACATCTGCTTACATGCCAGGCATACGCTTTGGGATACCTGACATTTTTTATTTTAGCCTGTATAGATAGAAGATGTATTGAGCCGCCGTGGTATAGTGAATAAGATGACGACCTTGCAAGCTTGCAAGAGGTTGCAAGTTCGGACCCGCATCACCACAAACAAAATACCATTGGCGAGAAAAGGTAACGGAAGCCCACTCTCATTAAGAGTTCACTTCCTAGTAAATTCCCTAATCCTGGCATGGTAATCAGCTACGCTCGATAACGAGTATGCTACCAAAAATAGATAGATGGCTGTATACTGCCGTTTCTGATGTTTTCATTGTTAGTACTTTATACCAGTAGTCTCTTTCTAACACTAAAGCAATGGAGATATTTTCAGGAGGAATGAGCGGAAATATTGCTATTTCCAACGCAACGTAACCTCTCTTACTTGCCAAACGTTGGTTCCACAAGAATTCGCATTTTTACAAGCAATAGTTTTCTTGTTATCAATTTCGCGCTATAACATTTTCAATAAGGATTAGATAATATCAAATGAGTTGAGAGAAAAATCTCTTTCCGTTTGAATTATTACAATTTCACAATAGAAGAATCTATTTTCTCTTTAAGTTTACTAACAGACATTGCCAATTTTGTCAAACATTCTTAAAAGTATAAAATGTAATAAAATGTTTTCCAAGACGTTTTTCTCTAGAGTTTTCAAAACCTATGGAAAAATACCTTAATGTCTTTAACTGATGCTGTATCTAAATGATACTATTTTTATGTATCTAGAGGAATCTATTCAAGTGCCAGAAAATGGGGCATAAAAGTTCCAAAGTTAGTGTTTTCGTGAAGAGAAAACACAATGCCGCAGATTTTTCTTGATATTCTCTATCCAAGCGGTCTCGACTTGTTACTCAGCTGCACGTTACTTTGCCAAGTGAAAAGTCGAGCCAGTTGGGACACCTTGTATATTCGTAGTAAATTTGGCTTAGTTTTTAACATGTTTGAATTTGTCGAGAGGATTCACTCTTCAAATTACTGCTGTAAGTCTTGTAGAAACTTGTGGAGTCCATTTCGACATCTCGCTTGACAATATCGAGAACATGCACGTCAATAAACCAACGCACGAGACATCTGGCTCCCAAAACATAATCCAAGACACGCGAAGGTGCTACAGCATGACACTTTTGACACTCAAAGTCCGAAAGAATTATATTAAATTAAAAATTTTGTTTCAAATTGGTATGACGTCCTATGGAGTCCTCGAGTCCATTTGGATAATAGGGGTTTAGGTTAGAGTACTCTGATTGTTTGAAGGAAATAGGGATGGCAACTTTATTTAGCAGTATGGTTTAGAACAAGGGTTGTCAAACAGCTGGAAGTGGGGAAGTCGTCGTATTTAGGTTTTCCATATTTACAGTGGCATATAGAGTCTGTCGGAAGTTTAAACAAGAACAATATCATACGTAGCTTCTATTTTGATGGTTTATGGTAAACAACGCATGTTGACAACAGATTAATCTGAATCTAAAATGTAGATATCTATTTAAACCATGATGATGATGATGTTATAGAAAACACTGGCTGTCAAGAAAGACAAAGGAAGTAAGTAAAAGAAAGTCAATATGTTTCAATCGTACACCCTGTAAAGAAAAGTTGATTTGAAAAAGTCTTGAATATAAAAAGGAAAATTACTGGCTTCGCTAGATTAGTTATGAAACATGACTTGGCTATTTTAGTCCATCACCGATCGTATTTTCATGAATTATCACCCCTGAAACTTGGTAAAACGCTTATTCGTTACAGCTTGTAGCACAAACTTCATGATCTAGTACTTCTGGTCTTAAAATTTTTGGAGTCGCGTCGTGTATTGAAAAGTTTAAATTACAAATTCGTCTTTCTAAGTCAAGAGGCTTCACTCCGCTATATCAGTCGGCCTCCGACCACGTTTTCTTTCAAAGTTCACCACCTCTCTATTTTTGTTGCCTGAAATACTTTTGAAATTGCTTTTTCCATAATTGACGTATTGTTGTGTGGCCAGTCCTCGAATATAGTCACATGAAAATCTGAGCCCATTTGGATGCTTTTTTAGATTGAAAAATACAGTGGAAACCCACCATACGATTACCTCGTTAATACGCCCAGCCCGTTACAATGACCACGTTTTGTTGCCCGAAAAAGACCTGCCGATATTGTTATCTGACAACTCCTTTTCTTCGAACATCCTGTTATTCCGACAGCACACCACCTTTTGGAGTCCTCAGTCGTTACTTCCTTTACAAATTATCCTCGCAATATGAGCAGTCACAAATGCCTCGTGATATTGCTGATTGAATATAGACACACTCTGACAGTAACGCATTAATATTTTATTGAATTTTGTAAGGCGAAAGTGTTCGTAGTTAGCAGGACATCCAGTAAATTGCAGTGTTCGGTGTTGTGTACTACATTGCAACCACGCCGTAATACCAGACGAACGTCAGAGAAATACAAACAAATTTCTTTGAACGGAACGTGGTCGTATAAAAGGAGTTGCACTGTACAAATTTAACATACCGTTTGTAGCAGTAGATGAAGATGAGTGTCTAGATGAGAGCAAATACACTAGATGAGAGCAAATACACTCAAACAATTAAAAACTCAACGTCTCTCAGGTATGACTAGAATTGGATAAACCAAGGCGGAATTAGAATGAAATACTCACGTAAGTTCCCACCACTGTAAGGTTTATTATTGCTCGTCAGAATAATGACCCGTTGCACGAAGGTATAAGCTAGAAACGCTCCCTTTATGCAAATTTTATCAATGCATTAAAACGAATGACAATGTAAAAAATGAGCTATAGTTTTTAAGCTTACAGCGTTTACTTTTGTTAAAGAAACTAAGAAACTAATCTACAATCTATGCTTGTGATGCAGCTTGCTTCCTTTCTTAACA
>JANTCA010000221.1:0-12859 GCA_024741275.1 Chironex yamaguchii
ACTGCTGCAACTACTACTACTACTACTACTACTACTACTACGACCATGACTACTGCTGCAACTACTACTACTACTACGACCATGACTACTGCTGCAACTACTACTACTACTACTACTACTACTACTACTACTGCTGCTGCTGCTATTACCACTACTACTGCTGCTGATATTACCACTACTACTACTACTGCTGCTACTCCTACTATAACTACTACTACTACTACTATTAATACTACTACTATTACTACTACTACTACTACTACTATTACTACTATTTCTACTACTTCTGCTACTACTACTACTACTGCTATTACCACTACCACAACGACCATGACTACTGCTGCTACAACTACTACTACTACTACTATTATCACTACTACTACTACTGCTGCTGCTATTACCACTACCACTACGACCATGACTACGACTACTACTAGTACTACTACTACTACAGCAACAACTGTTACTGCTGCTGCTGCTAATACGACTATTACTACCAATTATGTGCTTCATACCTTCGTTCCCACTGTTCCTACTGTTTGGACGCCATGTGTAGTTCCAATGGAATGGAAAAAAGCTTGCACTATCATAATTCACACAAAAGGTGACACAACTAACCTTTCCAATTTTCGTCGCGTAACACTAGAATCTGTACCACAAAAGAACTTCCCCTCCTGCCTACGAAAGTCTATTTATAACTTTTTATCCCTGAACAATTTTATTAATAAGGACATTCAGAAGTTATTTACCTCTAATCTTTCAGGAAATTTAGAACATACAGTCCAGATGGCATTTATCATCAGTACAGCCGGGATCAAAAAGCGCTCCCTTGTGATATCATTACTTGATCTCAAAAATGCATGTGGAGTGGTCCAACATGGCAATATTGAAGAGGTTTTAAAATAACATCATATTCCCGCACACATACAATGTATTATTCAGAGCTTATATACCTCTATACTCTATATCTCTTATTACTACAAACTTATCCACTCGATTTATTCCTATTCGGCCTGGTGTTTTACAAGTTGACTGCTTGAGTCCACTTCTCTTCAACTTGTGCTTCAACACATTCATTCAACATATTAAATGCGACAAGTTCCGTCAGTTAAGGTATTTTACAGAAGGTACATTGTCCTTAAATCTAGTTCATTGGTTCCAGTTTGCAGATGATACAGCAGTCATCAGTGGGCAAGAGTATGAGAACCAGTTGCTTCTCAATCGTTTTTCAATATGGTGTGAATGGGCTGCAATGACCATTAGAGTGGACAAATGTGTGACAATTGGCATAAAAACTGCTATAACAAGATCTGTACAATTTCGGCCAAAGCTATTTCTCAATAATAAGCCAATACCAACTGTAAAACATGGATCCTTTCGTTTCTTGAGTCGTCATTTTGACTTCGACGTGTCTAATCAGGTTCACAAATCAAAGATCATTAACACTGTCAAAGATATTTTGTCAAAAATTGACTTAACCCTTACATGCCAAAAATAAGTTATTGACTTACATAAAAGAGCTATGGAAATTGTTATCAAATGTTCAGTATAATGACTGTAAGAACACAAAGCATTTTCTAAAGAACACGAGGAAAGACTTCAAAACCACCTAATCTCGCAAGGCTTCGTCTTCGTAAATGTGACTAATTACTCTTTATTTGCACTTAACTCTCTTGGGCGTCCACTCAAAGTTATCTGCCTGAGAAAATATTTAATTTCGCTTCCCATATCAACAACACTCTGCCAACAAAATCTAATCTCTTTGAATAGGGTATACTTCATCTTCAAGTACTGCCGATTGCTCTCTTTGCTTAATGCGTGAGTCACTTCTTCATGTAGTTTCTTGTTGCAAAGTGCATCTTGAACAGGGTCGCTTTACATGTCGCCAATAGTCGATCCTAATTATCCTCACTTCCACTATGGAATCTGCAAAGAACACAGCAATCTATAATGATATTTCTGGGTACGTCAGTCATACGACCTTGTTTTACCATCATCTAATGAAATACTGTACGTCCTAAAACTGACTGTTGACTTTGAATCAAATTTGCACAATATCGCTCTACGTAAGCAGCAAACGTATGATAACATGGTTAAAAAGCCAGTAAATCAGTGTAAACAAGTCAAAATCTACAATCTTTCAATCACCATTAATTGGGATATATGGTAAAACTTCCACAGACTTCATCAGTATGTTAAAGGATTTGGGATATGACAATTACGCAAAGAACTACATCGTCAGAAAAATTATGAACATTGCCATTGCACTTATTACATATTTTGTTCAGGAAATAAAGAATGGACACATCCAAAACTAATGAATTTTTAAGCAAACTAACTGTTATTTAAGAAATGCTGTGTTACATAAGTTTGTTTCCCCATGAAAAAGATTCAGGTAGTCAATTCCAAGTTACCTGTAAAGCGAAACTTGCAATTGTATTTTAACGTCATAAAGAAACAGATTGAATTTACACATTACTACTTCTAATACTACTGGGAACCTTCTAGGAACCTGTTAATCCGTCTCTCAAGTCGTTCTTCTCCTTCTTTGTAGTATTGTCAGAGTCAAAGAGGGCTTCTCAGTGCTGATAAAATGTTTCCAAATAAAGATAGAAGTATGAATTAAAAAACTATTACAGTTTTCTTTCGAAAATGTTTATAAGGTTACTATTCTTAAAACACTTCATGATAGACGAAAGATTCCAGAGTTACTTTATTGTTTAAAAATATGATTTTCTTAAATATGATTAGTCAATCCGTCTAATCTTACTATAACTCTCTGTGGCCATCATCTTAAGCAATACCATTCCCGCATCATCAATGCTCCGACAAAAAACCTGAATTTTGAATTCCTCGTGGATTTTGCTTGATTATTCTCTGTTTTCGACTATAAAGCTTATCTTTGGCTGAATCGCTTCACATGGTTTTATTATCTACGTTTATTATATTTACATGTAAATTTTGAATTCATTTACAAATTTCTTGTCATGTTATATTTGTAGTTTTATTTTACTATTATAAAGTTATAAGCATCATTCACAATTCTACTAATACTGCTGCTGCAATTTCTGCTGCTGCAATTTCTGCTGCTGTAATTTCTGCTGCTGTAATTACTGCTGCTGCAATTACTGCTGCTACTACTGCTACTTCACAAAAGTTGTGTTTTTATGCTTGCTATTACACCACTTAGTAGACATTTTGGAAGAAGTACTTTCAAATCTGTTAAAACGTAACAATTACATTGTTCAGTAAGAAAATATAAACCAGCCATTGATTTGTAAATAGGCCAGGTTTAATACTTTATAACGTTTATTAACGGAATTAATACTTTACTACATGCAATAAAGGATATTTCAAAGATTAAGGAAGTAGGTGGTAGACTTAACAAGCACTTATAAGAGCCTAGATTGTTGCTTTGCTAAATGTAAAATTAATCTTGAAGATATTGTATGTCTTCTTCATAATTTGCAAAGTAGAATTGGTTATGTAGCAAAAATGTAGATCTTCAAGGGATTTGTGACACTTTGTGATCTTATAACCCGGCTATTGGTCACAAGGAAAGTAAATAACATAATATCAGCAAGCCGACAACATCACTACAAAATTTGAAGTATGAGGATTGGATCGGTCTCTTTACAGTTATAATCCATTTAACAAGAAACCATTTTTACAGTGACTGACAAGTACGAATTTGATGGTTTATAAACACTTATGTCGTGCTTGATGTGCAAAACGTTTTCTTTGTCTCTTTGACTTTGTCCATCTTATTATTAAAGCAGTCAAGTGTACTGGATATTTTCATAGATAGTGTCGAAATGCTTTAAGGTATGGTGATGTATGCATACATTGATACTTCAGGATTAAGAATTATAAACACTGAGTGATCCTTCAATAAAACTAGGTCAACAGTCTCAGGTTGCACATTTGTCTTAACAAAGGGCATTTGATGCTTTGTCTTCTCCATATCTAAATCGCAAAAACGTAGACGGTATCTCATTTGTGAATATTTCGTTTGACCTCGCTCCCTCCCCCCCAAATGCTCAAATTCTCTTATTAAAGAAATTCATTTGACTTCTTTGTGGACAATTCTTGTGCATGATCGTTTTGATTTTCTACGTCTGTGTCGTCATTTGTAACACTGTGCAACTCTGAACATTATTGCCGCTGTTTCTTTATTGCTGCTATTTAGTTATTGTGAAATGGTTTAAGAGTAACAGTTGTGCTTGTAGATGTCAAAACGTCTGACTGATAATAAACCGTCTGCCTTTGAGCAAGAAAAACACGAACAAACGGGTACGCTATGAAAAATGCTTGTGGCATCCAATATGTTGTAAAAACTTGGAAATTGAGTACGACCAACGTCAACGACAATGATTTATTCCGAAATTCATCAAGTATCACATCCCAAGGCTTTCTCTTGTCATCTTTCTAGTTAGCAACCTACGTATATAACTCTTATCTATATTGTTCATCACAATCTTATATATTTTTTAAGGATCTGTTACAAACAGAGCTAGTTATGGACAGTTCAATGTTACATTTAGTCTACAGGCATTTTACCGAAGAGACTGTTTACAGGCCGATAACAATTTGATTCGTCAAATGGGTCACTATTAACAGTTTGTTTCGGTTAAGGTCTATGCAACTGAACACTTAACAAGTTTTCATGCTTTCTTGTCAAGATAAAAATTATTTCAGGTATTCCAAGACAACCGCCAGATCACCGAAGGAAGCGACTTCCCTTTCAAGTTGAATATTCTTGAAAATGAGAAAGAGCGAATAAAGAACATGTTGGAACCATTGCCAGCCATTGTTCTTTCTTTTGGCAAACAATGAAGAGCATGAATTTTATTACGTTAAGTCGAGCTTTCAGATAAACCATGAGACCATATGGTCAATCTTAAAATCGCTCAAAGCTGGCGATGTCTTTTGACTGTTGTTTCGGTGTACTTGTAACTATCTCCAGTGTTTCGCTGAATAGTTAGCTCGCTACTGTACCAAGGCAGATACAAATAAGGTGTCAGGAACATCACTTTTCAGGTCTTGCTTTATTCCATTTGGAAAATTCACCAACAAATTAACGAAAACCATGATCACTTGGCAGTCCAGGGATATACTCTCCCAATCAAGCGAGATTGTTATTTCAGAGACATTTCACCGCGTATGGAAACGTATTTGAAAAGTTTATCCGTGCGCGTTGCATAGATTGTAAGTCATCAGAAGAGGATATCAGGACCTTTATACTTTTATGCTCAAAAAATTCGACTCGTATTGACTGGATTTTATGATTGTACAATTTTAAGAACCGACGACGTGTGGAGGAATCATTGGAAGGTTTGCTAATAACTTACAAGTGAGCTGAATTCTGTGGTTGTCATAGGACCATCGAAGTGTTACATTGCTGGACTTGATTTTCGCAGTGTAGAGTTTCATCTGCTACCTAGTTTGCAAGGAGATGCATTTGAAATGAGTATCAATACATGAATGTTGAGCACAAACAGTGAAGTAGTCATAACCATTTGGGATTGTCATATTAACACCACCCTACGTTCAGATGAAATAGAAATGGCGTTCGTGTTTCGCGCTTGCTAATAAAAAAATTCGGCAATAAAATTAGTTTCAAAGGGCTTTGAGCAGTTTTACTAAGGCGTTCTATGTATGCTGGTATCGATGGAAATTTTGACTTTAATTGGTGACTATGTAGCAATCGTAAGTCAAGTAAAAATCACACATATGGATTGGTCGTTGTCATTTTGTAGCTAGAAATAGAGATCGTGTTTTGTAGCGATCTCCAACGTGTTTCTTTTCTTCGAATGACTGCAAACGAAGCCACTTTTTCGCCATAAGCATGTACAATGGAATGAGCAGGTCCATGCAGACTTTCGGATAACTTCGAAACGATTTGTCAATATTGAATAGAATCCTTCCAAATCCGGATAAAATAGGAGATCGAAGTTAATCAACTAGTGCAATGATGGTTATTATTATTAAGCGACGTTTTTCCAAAAAGAACAATTGTTTTATCAGAGGTAGTAAATAAATGACATTGTACATGAATGCAACTTACAAGCGAGTAAAGACAAGTAGAATGTTTGTAAATACTGGGCGATAGCTACGAAAAAGTCTGATAAGATTTTCTCAGAAACATAACTCAACATCTGTCGCAGGACCTTTACTGCTCGAGTGAAAGGATTCTAGCAAAAAGAAAGAAAAACAATTGATCCCCATTGACAACGCGTTGGTCAAATAATAGTGTTTTCTCAGCAATCATGGTCATAGTACAGGTGCTATAGATCTTGAGCGATCTGTAGGCTGCTCTTTGGTTAAGAAGTAGTAGAGTTGTTTTCACAGGCGGAGAAGAACTGTGTTCTTTTGTCACACAAGTTGAGTGTACTCAGTCTGAGGCCTGAAGAAATGTCGTCTGATGTGAATCATACGCTAGGTGGCCTTCACTGATTATTCTTTCCTCGACAGTAAAAAGTTCAAAATTGTTTGTTTTCATCACTGGTTTTCAGCCAACTCCTAAGTTAACACTTTTGCGTTATCCTGAATGAAACAACTTGGAGCTGTTAAGAATAATATTTGTCGTCAAGCGTTGATAAAAGATTTTCTACGAAGACAGCCAGTGAGCTAGAGCCCTGGACGGAATTTGTAAAGATAGAGAAATAAATTAATTTTGTGGTAAATGTATTTCTGTTACGATTAAAGACATTTTCAAGAAAGTTGCATCCAATTTGGCGCGGTGAATATTAAAAACTACTGGTATTTCTACAAGAATTTATTTTGCGGCTCTTCTGTACAAATGAGACCATTTTCGTCCGAAAATCTGTTATGGTATTTAATGTCTTAAAGGTAAATCTTGATGGACTGTTCGCCATGTTTACTTGCCTTAACCGGATTAGAAATATCTCCTCACAGAAATCCGTAATCCTTCTTAATCGTTGAACAACATAATTCGATATCATACCCAAACCATATTACTCTTCGTTACTGACTTCAGTATTGTATGGCAAGAAAACGTCTGCATCAAGCTTGATAAAGAAAAAGAGACAAAGGAGTACTACTGTAGACGTGATTACAGGTGCTACAGAACCAAACACAGACACCTTTTTTCATGAATTTTGGTCATATGTTAAGCAGATGTTATTCCCACGTATGGTTCAAATTACATTAATTTTCCCGCAATGTCAGAGAGAGATTTTTTGCTGTAATAGAATTAGGTTTAAACTGTAGTAGATGATAGCAACTTTTCTGTGCTCTTCGGGTCAAAATTCAAGACCGCAAATGCATTTTAGTCTGTCAAAACTCACCTCAGACTATCAGTAGTCTTCGGCTACTTGCCTTTTCTACAAGAGCTTTACTTTAAGCGAAGGATTGAAAGTAAAACTTGGCTGATTTTACTTGCTAATTAATGCTACCCTTAATGAAATTAACTATTAGAGTTCTTCGTCTGTGATTTCTACTCTATCTGTCTGTGAGTTTGAAATGGATTTTACAATGCCTTTGATCAGATGAATTAAGGCTACTCTATGTTGAATGTTAAAATTCCGAATATCACAGTCGAGTTGGTCACTGCTTTGGTCTTTCGATACAGTGTGGACACAATTATGTTTTATTCACATTGAGTGTGCATGGAATAAATGTAGCAAGAAACATTTAGTTCTACCATTTAATGGAGGGATAAATAAGATATCTTAGATAACATTTTGCTGCATATCTTCATTATCATGGAATATATAAAGTTTATAACCAACAAACTTGCTAATATGGGGAACGTGTTTGTTCCCGAAAGTGATCGAGATGACCTTGATTCTAGTTGTGAAGTTACTCTCCTTTCAGGCACTGTATCTTCTCCATCATCAAATACAGTGAGGGATCCCTCATTTGGGGACTCTTTTGATCATCCAAACGGGAATGGCATTTTAAACAACGACGAAGATAGGAGACAAAGTAGACAAGGACCAGGAATAATGATGCCGTTTGCTGCCATGTTTGATGCCGGCGATCAGGATGCTGATGGTGATGGACCATTTGCCCAAGTAAGCAACCACGAGAGCCCACAACATTTCTCTGATCAAAGCACGGATGGGGACAGCTTTACATCAGACGCTTACAAACGGTTGATACGTAGGGATGGCATGGGAGATAACGTCTCAGAGCGAAGCCCGTTATCGCGTCGAAGACTTCCGCCACTGCCGGATTATGCACCAGATCTTTATGGAAGTTCGTTGGACTTTGATACTGCAGCATTGGATGTAAGTCTAGATTTTACGGTACATGTTGGTAAGTTAGCAATATACCTGAAACAACTAAGATTTAGTACAAGTCGGGTTGACGAATTTCTTTCTGAAAATCGTCTCAAGGGGAAAGTGAAGTGTTTATTATTAAATCCTGCAAAAAGCCAACGAGCAGTCACCAATCTATTTGAAGCTCGTCCTAAGGATCGAACAACATTGACTGTCGATTTTGATGAGGTCTTTGTCTTCTATTTATTTCCAAAGCATCAGATCGATGGGATGACTTTACAATTTAAGGTTTGTGGGTGCAAGAAACTTTTCAGAGATGTGATGATAGCAGAAAGTTTTGTTCGTTTAGGTGAAATCGATTTGTCTGCAGAGATGCTTCCTTTAACTATCCATTTTAATGATTTTGCTCGTGACGGAGAAGGACGCAGTAGAAGTGGCAGAAGACCAGTCATTGTGCCAAAGAGTGGAAAACTAGAAGTATTAATTTCTTTACAGTTTATTCCCGAGAATTCCAAAGTTGTTGTTGATCTCAAACAAAGTACAAAATTAGGGCAATTAAGAGACATTACTAACAGGGAAATAATAGTCCAGGCAGAACTTGTTTCATCGACATGTGAGTGCGTTCAGAGAAAAACAACTTTCTTAAAAATGGTCTCAGATAATCCTGGCTGTAATAAACCATTTGAATTTGAATTAAATTCTGACCAGCTGTTAATTTATACACTTATGCTTAGTGTGAGTTATTCAGCGAACAGATGGAATCAACAAGAAAGAATTGGATGGATTGCCTTTGGGCGTCATTGTAGTGGTCAAGTCGAAGCAGAGCACTGGGACGAAATGATTGCCAAGAGTTCAATGGGAGAAGCTGCTGATCAATGGCATTGCCTTTGTGAGTATCAAGAACCAAAAGGTAGTACATTACTTCGTGTTTTCAAGTAATCCTATTGTGCATAATTTTGTCATGTAATTCTCGTGTTAATGTTGCCCAAAATATTTACATTTTTACCGGATTTTTACTGTTAAACCTTACCGTCTGAGACCCCTAGGTGTGCCAGATTAATTCATAATTATTCAGTTATTTGAAACCAATATAGGCTTTTCTCTGTAGTTGTAACTAGATGGTTTGTAGGGACCTCTAACAACCTACAGTTCATTGGGAGTGATGTCGTACATCAAATGATTGTACTTGTTTATTTGAATTCGAAGAAGTATCGTTCTCTTGTCATGTTCTCTAGTCCCGTACATCCTTGATTTAGATTGCATACAGACTGAAATCATCACCTTGTTGTGTCCTAAATACCTCTCACATTTGCGAGAATTATATAAATAATAACAATATCGTTCATTTGGCAATAGCACTGTTGATCTAAGTAGTTGGCTGCGAATAATTCTTGTCTTGTGAAAGATCATTATTGTGCTAATGGTATTCAATGAGGCTTGTTGTGGAAAACGTATATTCTAGTTGATAAACATATTTGTCAGCTGTAACGCAAAGATAGTGTTAAAAGCAGCAAATATCTTAGTTATAGAGAATCTCATTTGGGAAGATTTACAAGAGTGATAAAAGTGTCTATTTTATTAACAGAATATGGTAGTAGATAAATTGATTTTAGTAAATAGATAATTGATTTAGTTTGTCGTTGTGGGATTTCAAATCTTTATCGCTGGTTAATCTGATGCAAATTTAATTTGTAATGATATCAGTGTGATAGTGAAATGTTTGTTACTATTTCAATCTTGCTTTAGGATCTAAGTGAATCAAGGTTTGTCTTTGGTTTTGTCGCCTATATATCTTTTTGATGTACGAGAGAAACATCTCTGATTATATTGTTGCGGTACATGTAACAGAGACTTTGATGGTGAAGAAATTGGGATGTGGACAACATATACAATGTTTATTTTCTGTTTTTAGTTCTTCATTTCTATTTTCGGGTGATGTCGTTATGTAATAGCATCTGATCATGCTGTTAGATCACGTGATCATCTCTTCGACCTTAAACTATTGGCTAAGGTGAATTTATGTCTTGTTTTATGTTAAAAAAGGAAGATACCGATAAGGTATAATGGGATCAAAATAGTAATTATACAAGGCAGATAATTGAAAATGGCACGAGATCAGACATATAATGCTATGATTTCCTAGTACTACTGAGATACCCTTAATACCTTTGTCTAATATGAGATGCCTTGAAAATTCCGCTTACGTAATTAGCACCAAGAGTAAGCTTTTAAAACGTGCCTGTAATCATGCTCGTCATATCCTCGAATCTTTTCTACCATCTTTCTCTTCCCTTTTTTTGCTATTCTAGATTGTGTCTGAAAGTGGTGTGACTGTGCTGTGACATATTCACTTCTGCTAACCATAAACCAAAGACAGCATGCACGATTAGATGGTTGCTGCAATGAGGCACCTCCACATCTACTATTGCAGAGGGCTGTGTGTTTTCTGTCTCTTGTTAGTCTCTTTAAAATGGAAAATGGAATCAATACTCCTCAGGCATTCTCATGGTCTTCAAAGCAAATCATTGCGACAAACAAGGTGCCAAGGGTTGAACCACATTCTTATGTTATTTCGCTAAATACACGTAGCCAATTTGTCACCAGCTTCATTAGCCATGATGAACTGGAATGTCACTCAAAATGCGATAACTTCAATGAACATGAATAGTTATTTGTTATCTAGAAGAAAGTGTTACAATAAAGTACAAAAACACATTTTATTAAGCATCTTGGCACGTTCATTGATTTAATAGCTATCTTGTTAAAATTTAAATTCGGTTTACATTGACATAATCAAGATATCGTAAGAACGCAATTAATCTTATTTGCTGTTAAAAGTAGATCAATAATCAACGATAGATGATAGTGTATCATCTCAAGAAGTACATATGATAATTTGATGTATCTTAACTGTCTTTTTCTCTAAACGTATGTGCAAACATTATTTTCGCTAAACAAACGACTTTTTATTATGTTTATTGGACATTTACTGTGCAAAAAGTATGATGATTAGTAGATGGAATAATAGTAAACTGATGCTGGCGCCGATAGGTATGCCCCTTCTTTCATTGCCTGCTACCATAATCATAGTCAGCATGGCCTCTCTCACCCTTTAGTTCAATTTTCTGAGCTTTTCCCCGTGATCCATTGCCCTTATTGCATTCAACTTGAAAGGATTGAAGGCTTAGTCAACCCAAACACCTACACTAGGAGTTAATCCGTAATCAGAGTTTTTGAAATCAAGATCATTGGACTATTGTACTATTCAGTGGTTAATGTTTAAAGGGTGTGAAATGAAGATAAGAGACTAGTGAATTACCAGAAAGTATTTAGATATCTTTAGAACAAAGGTGTTATTTCCTCTAGCACTTAGCAAGTCCGATTTATTGCTAAAACTCACTTAAGTGCATAAGTTCATTTGACAGTTTCTTCTTGTTTACTCGACTGTTAGTTCCTAGACTATTTCTACAATAATACATTATTCTCAACTAGATTAACTTGATCAAACTTTAAAATGTGTTATTAAGAGTGTAACTCATCTGTTTATGGGTTTAAAATAAAGGGAGCACGTGCATAGCGAAAATATAGGCGGATGGATACAATTCCTTAATGTGAGCTTATTGGTGACCGTCTATTTGTGCATCAACATAACAAATGAAATATAAAGTGTCGAGATAACAACACGAATTAGCCATAATTATTACTACTGGGATGTTATTTGCTCTGAAAGAAACCTTTGCAGCATCTTAGAGTTAACGAATATCCAGGGCACAGCATAGGCATCATCAAATTGGTGATGTGAATTGTGGGTCTGCAGTATCTTCAGATGAAGTTTAGATCTTTCTTTTTTGAACGAACGATAAGCCAAATCTACAAGACCAGTTATCTGCAATAAGTATAATTTTCTGAAATGAATAAGCCAAGAAGTCATTGAAATCATCCCAGATATCAGGTAAGTCAAACAAATATGGGCTTTCGTCTACTCCAAAGCAGATGAATTTTTTAATGTTTCTATCACCATTCTTGCAAACATCACCTATCATACTTAGAGTGTTTAAAAAGTGTTACCTTTTTGTCTGGTAGCTTTCGTGTGGCCTCAAATGTCTTAGAGTTTCAGCCGCTACCGGCAGTTGCTAGGAGGAAAGTTTTTATGTTGCTAATAACATCATCAATTAACAAAATTACGGTTCTACCAAAATTAACGAAAAAATCAAAAAAGAAATTGCAAAAGAGCAATTACAGATGCAGTAGAACTGCTAGTAAAACCTTAAAAATCAATTATAACAATGATATTAGTTTAACAAATAAAAGACCTAATGTGACACTTTCATCTTAATCAAACTTCAGTAAGTCTCTAGAATGTCACAGGTGCTGTTAACAGAATATATAATTACTCAAAGTCATGTGTGCCAGAGTGTTGCAGAGTATATATATATATATATATATATATATATATATATGTTGAGGTATTACTAGTATCTGACACTGAAGTCTTAAGCCGAAACACAGAAAAAATTAATGAATTTCCCCTTACCCACCGCTGGGTTTCGTCTCGTGATACGTAGGACTTTGAATGTCCTTCACCAAACCTTTGTGCCGTGATGGCACGGAGG
>JANTCA010000222.1:0-12859 GCA_024741275.1 Chironex yamaguchii
TTCATACTCTGAGGAGTGTCAGACGAAAAAAGCTTTGAAGTATGATTTTAGCGCAATGTCGCAAATTTTCAAGGCGAAACTGCTTTTATTATTTGTTGCTTTACAATTGTTTATCCTGATTATTTGCTGACCTCATGATTACTCAGTTTCTTGGAAGTAACAGTCCTCCATCTCACACCTTCACAAAACAAAACAATACCACACAGAATGACTTAAACCTATTTTATACTTTAACAAATATGGGATTGATAAAACTTAAAATTCGAATAAAATACGAATTAAACTAATTGCCTTTAGCAGGTATCTTTTAAAGTTTGCTATTTATTAAGAAAGTTATCTAGATCTTCTCACTATTAGCACTCGAGTGTTCCATGCTCTCGAGAACCGTAGACACTTCAGTTCTCTTCCTTGGTGAAAGATTAATCAAAGGAAGCAACTTCAGAATTCCTTGAAAGGAAGTACAATTTTTACAGATTGAGAGAATTGGCACCTAAAATGCAAAATTAATATATTCAAACTTCCATTGCCAATGGAATAATATCTTAGTTTGTAGAAGAGCTGTTTAGTAAAGAAAGGAATTCATAGCATGTAGTGGTAGTCTGAGTATTCTTCCACTTTCTTTGCTCTCATATGGCTTTTTCTCCACGTTTCTCAATGAAAATGTGTCTTAAATTGTAAAAGATCATATTAACAACAATTATGAAAAGGAAGTTGAGAAGGAACCAAAAATATTCCAGAGCTGTAGCAGAATGATAATTTAAAAAATGTAGATACATATTATAAAACAGTACCTAATATCACCAGGATAGATAGACAACATATCACAAAACGATAAGGAAAGTGAAATAATATTAGTATATCAGTGCAAAGAATGAGAAACAAAATTCTTCCTTTTAATGATTTACCTTGAGCATAGATTGTATTCCTTCAAAAAATTAGATGGTCTAATTGCAATCCTCTCGTAACACGTGTAAGTGTAGTTTACTGCTAACTTTAAACTTATATCGACACCAAAAAGCATATTCGTTTCAACAGACCAAGAAGCAAAGCAAACTGTCTATACAAGTTCAGTTTTAAATAGCCTGGCTACCGCAGACATATCAAGAAATATGAAATCGTGTTTGGCCAAAGTCGTCATCGTTCATTTGTTACGCACCCGAAGCAGAAAAATATGCGCAAAGAATATTAGAGATATCAATCTACGAAAGATTTGCATTTGAGCCTGGGCGTTTTGTTTAATGTTATCATGTCATTATCAATAGACTTTTGTGGTTGTGCCCAAACAAACATTTTCTAAAATGTAATTTTTCATTTACTTTCACCAATAAGACACCTATCATTATACATTATCGCCTCGTATTTGACCACATTGTATGAGTTTCTTGTCTAGGATGTGATTGACGACAGCTAGAAGCGCCGTCGAAATCATTTTACCTAGAGGACTTTTATCATTGAGAATGTGATCGAATATACGTCTTTGTGATGAAATACGTGTCTTATGTATTTTGCCTCTATAGCGTTACTTATTCATCATCAAAATCAGGCATGAAAAGAGACAGAAGAAGCGGAGTTGTTTCGAATAGGAAGCCAAGGAATCAAATGCATAAAAAGATGTGGATAGGTATTTACGCGGTAAGATAAACAGACAGGAAGGATCATTTATAAAATAGGAAGGACGGACGAAAAGAGAGATTAATAAATAGGAAGACTATCAGAGGTTGAGAGAGAGAGAATCTGAAAGAAAAAAAGAACACGGAAAGACAAAGAGAAAAAAGAAAGAATGAGAAAGAGAAGAGGGAAAATCGTACTTCCTTAAGGATGAGATATTAAATATTTTATGCAATTACATCTATTACCTATTATGACGTGTAATATTGCAAATTATCGCTCATGATGCAGTAATATTAAATGATCTTGCTTTTTTTTTAATTCTTTTATATTAGCAGTGTTTTCACACAAACATACAATAGATCGTTAAAACTGTATGTACCTTCTGCTCCAAAGTTGCAAGAATGGCCTCTCTAGTTCCAAATGACAGATCTTCTGGAGGATAAACCTTTGCACTAGGTTTAATCTGAAAATTGTAAAGAACATCCATTAGGGGGTCTAATACAATCTACGCACTATCACGTTTATGCGTCCTTTTAACAGATGTCGACACTAGAAAACACAATGGAGATATGGTAGAGTCTTCGCTACTTACTGGTGCTGCTTTGTTACATTCAAATTTCCTTTCCAAAACCTTGCACAACCATTAAAATCATTTCAAAGTATACAACACCACAGCACAAAAATACCACACGGTAGAACTATGTTTCTTTTAAAGGCTAATCCAAAAGGGGAGTGTTCGTTTACTAACAGACTATTAATTCATTTAACATTCAATTGGGAAATAGAGTTTGAAATTCTCCTTAACCGCAGCTGCAGGTAATCTTTCAAACAAACCCATCACTTGTTATGAATTATCGCTTATATCGCATTTAATGTAAGTCCAATCACACACAAAATTACTTGAGAATTCACACCTTTAAAACATGTTAAGCGTTATACGAAATCCTTTTTTCACACTTGGGTAAGATTTATCTACTCCCTTACAGGGGCTTCAGAGTAGGCATGCACGTACAAGTGGAATGGGATTGTTAGAAAATCGTGACTTTGTGCATAAGTATTTTATTTTATATTTAACTTCTAGCGGCACAATCCTTGCGTGAATCACCTAATAGGCACCTTATTTATTTAACAAATGGGTCCCTGTTAATGTTATATGCCTTAGATAACAATGAGCAAAATTTCTTTAAGATACAAAACCTTTATAAATAACAAATTCTTTCTTAAACTTTTGCAATCAGAGAAATTAAAAAAAAATATTCGATGACTAAATAAGCAGGTGAATAATGTATGCGAATCTCTCCGTTATGATCGGTAGGAGAACTTGAAGAATGAAATGTGGATGGGAACAAGTTATTTAATTATTAAAATATACATAGTGGACACTCGAAAGTCTTTTTAATTTATAAGATCTTCAAAGGAAATAGAAGTAGCTCTATACCAACAAAAAGCAGGATACGTTAAACCAGATGATGTTTTCAGCTGATCTTGGATAATAACATGGGGAAGACATTGTTCTGTATGACTTCTACCATCGATCTTAAACAACACCTTCCCCTTAAAACAGCGAAATTCAGAAGGATATGTTCTTAAAAATAAACATATGCACGTTTAAGTAGATATGTGTAAAAAGCTTCTCGTTATGTATTTAAAATACATAATTCGTGGCCACCATAAATCTAGGGACTAATAGCAAATTAATGGCTTCGCGACCAAATTCTCTGTGTTGATACAATTCGTACAAATAGACAACCTTCCAAAGCACGTGATGCGATAGACGTTACAACATTCATCTGGTGACTGGGAAGTTCACCTTGCAAACCACGATCACTATGGGCGGATGGTTTAAATGTGAGCACTGACCAAGCCAACGTTCTCCACCTTTTTCGTTGCATTGGTAAGCAAACTAGTTTGGTAAAAAGTCAAAAACCAAACATAGAAACAATAGCAAGTCGGGTAGAACTTGCAAATTTGATGAAATGAATTCAATAAAATTTCTGACCTTAGACTTGACTTGAGCATAGTACACCGAGTGAAAGAATAAGTGACATAGACTGAAAGAATGTCTGTTTCCTTTCTTGTTAGCTATTTAACTACGGCTGTGAAACATTCAAAACACTGAATTGACATTAGCTATTGAGATGACATTCAAGTGTTCTTGTATTCGAAATTGCAAAATGAACTGAGAATTTGACCAGGTGACTTGAGTTGATGTTATTGACTTTAAGAATATAATCTTAACTGTATCATAAACTAATCAACTTGTGTAACTTACCAGAACAACAAAACTGTCATTGACTTTGAATTCCCAGAAAATAAAGTTATTACCCTCAAATAATATCATCAGCAGACCATTAATACGGCCATCTTGAAATTAGATGGCAACATTTAAAACAGTAGTCAATGTATCAGCCTCATTTTCAACTAAGAGCTGCATCAACATGGGGTTGCAACTTTGCCAGATGGGCCATGGAAATCGATATAGAAGTTAACAGGGATTACGATATGATTATGACCACCCGGGAGTCGAACCCGGGTCTCACCACTGCAAATCTGACGCCAATCCTAATGAGATGAGACAGCTAAATATGAAAGGTCGAAATACCATAAGTCATTCAACCCCGATCGTCTCGTCCTGTTATTGGCTTTCTGTCTATTGGTGTATACAGTGCAAGAGTCAGATTTTCAGTCGTGAGACGAGGGCTTGACGCTCGGGTGGTCAGACTCATCCCTTAATTTCTGTTCGTGGAAGTTGATAGCTTATCTGGCAGCGAACAAGAACAGGTTCAGCAGAGTACTTTGAAAAAGCTTTAGAATTTGTTTATTTTGTGGGGATGTTTTATAAGGTCAATAGACTACTTTATGTTACTGAAAGCTTATAACAGTGCTTCTGTTGAAGAGTTGTTATATTTAGCCCAAGACAAGAGAAATTCCATGAAGAATGCCCATAACAATACTAATACTTTACAGCAAATCTGTTTTTTATCAATAAATGGACTGTCACTTAAATTGTTACCAGCTTCACATACATATAATGACTTGAACTAAATGCCAAACCTGTACAGACAAACGGAGACTTTACCAAACTAACTCACACTTCGATGGAATAAAACTTACAAAACAAACCTAGCTATCACTATCTGTCTCTACGTAAATGAAGGAGACGCACTGGCAACCAAAAAAAAGTAAAAAAATACGAGCTTTTGGGATAATATACTTAGAAAATGTTCCATCTTTTAACATGGAGCACGTCACTGATGAGCAGTTCATGGGCCAACCAAAGCAGAAATAGAGATCTGCTAATCACGGTAAGGGACAAGAACTAGACTGACAGGCAATGGTAACAAAAGCCTTCTGCTCTTGAATGACCAATTGTGGATGCATAACTCTGAGAAGAAGTGTATGCCAAAGACAGAAGGATGGGACACAAGAAGCAAGGGCTAAGAGGCAGATGTAACCTTAGTGTCTACACTGCTGTTTAATAGGAAGGTTTTGGAGACTTATCTGTACCTATAAAACAACTTATAATCACCTTAAAACTTTGCGACATTGCGCTTAAAACAAACTTAAAAGATTTTTTTGTCTGACACTCGGAATACTTAGAATGCTCCAACGTGTATAAGGGTGAGAATTTTGGGATAATTGGCAGAGCAAGATTGTCCTTTCCTTATTGGAGTCTGTCTACATTAAAAAAACAAAACCAGTACTCTGTAGGCAGAAAAAAATCGTTTTTTCACTTGGACTCTTCTAACGACGTTTTGTTTCTTCATTTTCTCCTTCTTTGTTTCCTTTCTTGTTTATGATTGGCTAGTTTTGCTACATGTTTCGCACAAATAGGTTGCCATATACTTTCCTTTCTTATGATTCATTCTCTGAAGAGTGTCAGACCAAAAGGGCTTTTAAGTATGTTACCAGCGCAGTGTTGCAAATTTTCAAGGCGATTTTCAAGTTTTGTACCACACAATGATTGAACTAATTATTGTTACACCTTAGGCGACAATTTGAATCAGCCTTGGATATTCCATCATAGGGAGTGTAACCTATTCACAAATCAAATAGTTTGGGTTGTTCTCTTTGCATGGCATACAAGAGACATACAATCTTAAACATGATTTATCAGCGTGATGTTAATCGACGAACAAAAATCTTATCCATTTTAATACAGTCTGTGTATCTTAAACATGGAGGAGAAGAAACCAATCGTATTTACTGAAAAGTGTATGAATAATGTATGTATGTATGTAAGTATGAATAATGAATATTTACTACTATTATACGCCATCTCAGTCATAAGCGTAAAGGAAATAGCAAAACTGCGTACAGTTCTCACAAACATTGGACATTTTTTTGACAAAGTCTGAGCTTAAATAGCGGAGTCGATGTTGGCATCAAGTTGCTGCAAGTAGTACATTGTGCCTACTCCGGTAACTGGCAGTACCATATTGTATCATTGTTCTGTTGCTGCAAGTATTATATCGTGCCATTCTTCTGTTACTAGAAATATTATATCGTGACATTCTTCTGTTGCTGCAATTATTATATCGTGGCATTCTTCTGTTGCTACAATTATTATATCGTGCCATTCTTCTGTTGCTGCAATTATTATATCATGGCATTCTTCTGTTGCTGCAATTATTATATCGTGCAATTCTTCTGTTGCTACAAGTATCATATCGTGCCATTCTTCGGTTGTTGCAAGTATTATATAACATAACATGGCATCGCGATGTGTTTATTTGAGTTTCCACTCAGTGCAAATACAGGCCATGCAAAACTGAAGTAAAATTTTATTTAATGCTAATAACAAGACATTTTTCTAAATAAGAAACTATTTGCACATTGCAATGACTTCACACATAAATTTTTACAAGCAAAAGTTGCTGGCGGCGAATAGGTAAGACTAAAACAAAGCAAGTCATTTACCTCCATTCCAGATCTGTACTCGTAATGAGACTTCATCATCGTTGTCTTGTTTCAACCTGACATGAAATAAAGCGCGTAAAACAGTCTACTAGAAAAAAAAGTCAATGATTCACAAAATCGTAGTGCCGTGGGGCTAGTATATATAATATGAAATAACAGTGAAGAAGATAACGGATGGATCGTTATATTCTTCAAAAGGGCGGTAAAGTTACAAAGCTATTATATTTTATACTTGAAGACAAGGTCAATTAGAGGAAAATTTTATCATGCCACCTGAACTTCGTTCTGGTCATGCAATCTTCATTCCTGTCTCTATTTTAAAGTTATCACCATTACCCTGGTTTACATCAAATAACGGAAGGCCTTTTTTTCTACAGTGATTCCTGGTTACGTATTCATCAAATGTCAGGATAAATATTTGAGAAATTAATTACGCTTGAATCAGTCTTCGTTCTCAATAAGTACACGTCTTGATAAGTACACTATGGTCTTTAAAAATCACGTTTACATTAGGGCCTTTCCGGTAACTTTCTTATAAAGGCCAAAAAAATTGTAACATGCACTTTGCAACCATTGTTTTGGTAGTTACCTCGAGGGTAGTTGTTGATGAATAGTTATTACAGCAGCAAAGCATCTGTACAGGATTTACGGTCAAGAATACGGTCAAGTTTCAAGCTCAATAGAGATATGATATTCTTTTGGCCATTTTTTTTACTTTGTAGCAAGGCCTAGGAAGACTTCAAACTTATCTGACTTTGAACTACAACCAGAAGCAATACCATCATTTATTTCTTATGAATGTTAATCAAGAAGATGATTCACAAAAGTCACCTTATGCCCACTTCCTATAGCAACGCGACTGCGCATTGTACTTATCTCAGGGGTATGGAAGGCTAAGCGAACCAGGGCGCATCAGAAAACTCGAACCTTGCCCACGGCACGTCTATCTTGCTACCAATAATGGATGATTATATATATAATCATATATGCCATATATGTTCTGTTTGTAATCTATCGAAAGACCTGCAGACAATGGATCACTAGTAACATAGATGATTAGATAAATCATGCGACGTGATGGACTTCACTCTAATTTCTGTTCAACTAACTCTCTTCAAGTGATAATTTACTTAATATAAACATCATAAAAAATGCGTCATTTTTCTGGGAATACTCCATCTGCAATACAAACCTCCTGCTAAGAGGACAGAAAACACACAAGTCATCAAATTAAAGGGGGAAATAAACAGTTAAATAAATGACAATAAATAAGTACAAATGAATAATTAAAAAAGTAAATAAATAGATAAATAAATAAATCATTCGCTACAAAGCTTCAATAAATCGTCTGTTCAGTACAGATTGCTCTCATGGAGTGAAGTTACAGTCAAATATTCTCCATCTTATCCGGAGGCGGAGAAGATGTAATTAAAATAATTAAAAGCACTAATTAAAATTATTTCTCTAATTGCCAATTGTGTTCAACTGTGGTCGTTCTCAAATGATATTTTCTTTAACCTAGTGAACATGAAAACTATCTGGGAATACTACATCTGCAATACACACTTCCTACGGAGAGGACACACAACGCTTAGATTATCAAAATGTATTGTAATCATCCCTTCAGAGTTTCAATGAACATACTCTTATAGATTGCCCTCGTAACGTGCAACGACCGCAAAAGATTCCCCTTCCTGTCCGAAGTTAGAGAGGAACTAATAAAAATTCTATACCACTTGTTTCTTCATTATGCTATACGGATATATGCAAAGGTGTCTAACGTTGAAATGAAATAGGGAGAGGACTCAAAGCCTTGGCTAACATACACCAGGTAGTGGTAAAGTGGTAAAGGCAAGAATTCGCCGTTCGCCCAACCAATGACCGGACAACGCAAAATAGGGTTGAAAGATCCTTAAATGGCATTAAGTAAATTACAATTTAAATACATTCAGTGGGACTTTGTTTGAATGTGTCACTCACCTGAATTCATGCTATGTTTATTTCTGTTTATTTATGACATATTTCTTATACAGCAAATTATGTGCAATTCAAGGACAAATGAATTCTATTTGTCCATGATCGAATGATTTCCTATGACGCCATGGTTCGATTGCTACAACAAAGTAGATCACTGTTCCTTTCTTTCAAATTATTTAAAACCAATTACAACTATTGAACTTTCTTTAATGCCTGCACAGTTTCCTTGATGGGCCGAGCTTTTCTCTTATTTGCTACATTGACTTTAAGTTTACCAAGGTCATTGAGAGAAGCATGGATTCGCCTTACAGCCTGTCGTTTGGCCCATGCAGTCTGTTCATGTTTTCTCAATTTCATTTTCAGTGTCCGTCCATTTCATCTCTTTCCTCCTTGCTCCATAAATAATCTTGATTCTCAAGTCAGTCAGAACCAGATGTTTTAAATCGAAGGCTTGTCTGGGTACACTACTTACTGGATTTTTACAAAGTATTCGTTTCTGTACACGTATCACATCAATAATGACAGCCAGCTTCTCATTGTATTTCCCACTAATTAATAAAGCAACACGGCCTGCCTCGACAAATTTTGTGTAAACCATCTTTGTTAACGGCCGCTCGGCCAAGGACTTGAGTTAGTAGCCGCTTAATTATAGCAAAGGTTACAGACGTCGAAAATTTGTTTGAATTTGTCACTCACCTGAATTTATGCTATGTTTATTTCTATTTATTTATGACATTTTTTATACAGCAAATGGAGTAATAGTATGACCAAAAGGGAGTAGGTGTTGACTAGTTCACGGCCGAAAGGGTGTCGGTGTCTCACAAAATTGCTATTTAAGTAATAAGAGTAATACTACTGTTTGTCGCCCCCAGTAATAAGACATATTCTTTATCACGTTGTCGAAATCACATAATTTGTATTGCTTCTCCAGTGCATGTTATTTCTGTTTGTAGGAAACAGGGGAGAAATAGGCTTAATCCTTAACGAAAGTGAGAACGAAGATTTTTTTATTTTTTCATTTTGATTTTCTTTGAAGATGATTTTTGAATTTGTCCAATTAAACTGTATCTTGGTTAATCGTTCGTGTTCAGTGGCGGCTGGTGGTGTTTTTCGTTTGGGGGGCAAATTTCAGATTTGGGTGTGACCCAATACAGTTACAGGGGCCACGGCCCTATTTCGTATCGGAGATGTTACATGAGAACAAAAGGGTAACTTTTAGGTCTGTGTTGCTCAGGAACCTAGGCATTAAGTAAATCTTCGATAAAAAATGTTTACTTTATAAAAACAGAAGTTATAAAGACAAGGTTATAGCAAATGTTGATAACAAATACCGTTGCTTCCTCAGCAGAGCCAACGAGAAGTCGTTCTGTTATGCTAAGCTCATAACGATGGACTATCGCTATACATTGTTGAAAGTAACGGATAACTAAGAACAAAATGAGATCAAGATATCACATTTTTATACTAGGCTAAAGCTGAAAAATCAGACATTTACCACGGCTGGAATTGCTATGTTGCTACTGAAGTTTTTGTCATTTATTTCTGAGGAGATGTGTTAAGTAGTTGAGTTTAGAGATTGGAAATTGCGAAAAAGTTGATAAAGGATTTTCCGTAGTTTACGATGTGTTTCGATAAAATCAACAGAACCTCTTCCCAGATTAGACAAGAATGTTCGTTAGAAGCGATCAGGAATACAATATAGCTGTCTTTCTTAGTCAGGATTTAATCCCAGGATATTGAGCTCGACTCATTATTCTGAACAGTTGAAGTGCCCAGTGATTACTATCCTCTGAGTATAAATCTTGTTCTGCTTAAAAATATATGATTATGAAATCTTTGAACACTGGTTTCAAATATTACATTCAAATATTGTTAAATAGTGGATGGATTTCTGTGTTTGTCAAGCACACTTTTTTGCAGTTTGATTTAAAGGTGAAAATGAATCCCTAAACAAAATGATATCTCCACTTATCGTAAGCTTGAAAATAACTTGATATGAGGCAGGTACCACTAATTCTACAGACTCTATATTACATCCTTAACAGTTTCTCAATAACTAAAAGAACAACTGCCATGTAATGACTGTAGACCACCATTGTTATGTTATGAGCTGACATAAATTCTGGTCTTGATAGAAGGGCTCAGAAAATCAGAACACTCCCTGAGGTAATTAGATCCCACTTTGAGCCCAATGGTTTAATTATAGTTAGGACAAATGCCCAGGTAACTACGAAAACAATGGTTGCAAAGTGCATGTTACAATTGTTTGGTCTTTATAAGAAAATTACTGGAAAAGTCCTAATGTAAACATGATTTTTAAAGACCCTAGTGTACTTATTAAGACATGTACTTATTGAGCACGAAGACTGATTCAAGCGTAAATAATTTCTAAAATATTTATCCTGCCATTTGATGAATAAGTAACCAGAAATCACTGGAGAACAAAACGCCTCCCGTTATTTGAAGTAAACCAGGGTGATAACTTTAAAATAGAGACAGAAATAAAGATTGCAGCAGTTGTTGTAACAGATTGCTTGCTGAAAATCTTTTCAGTTACTGTTTTTGAAGACACTTGATGTGGCTCAAGTACATGGATTTTAAAAATCCTCTGCTTGTATTAATTGGTGCCTGTTTATAAAGGACTTGCAGATTGAATGCTAAGATAAATGAGACATCGATAGGAAATAATACAACAGCTTGCACACAGATTATTAATTATGCCTTACTCTTATGTGTATATCAGAGGGGAAGTCTTCATGTACATATCATGGATGAAAAACCCTTGACATCACCTGCCTGTTTGGTCTCTTAATATTGTCTTCATATGTATAGAGCCACTTTCAAAAGTTGTTATTCATCAAAGTAGAATTTGTATCACAAAAAAGTAATCAGCAATTTCTTTTTTCAAGTTTGGCTTGAAACTGCAGCAAATAAACTCAAATTAAAAGGAAGAAATTAATTTGTATGCAATATGTCATATGGTTGGATTATATGATAAATACTAATGTTTATGGAATGGATCCTATCAATAAAGATAAAACAAAATCTGTAGACAGTGCAAGAGATTTAAGCATTCTCATTGGCAAGCTTGGTAAATATATTTTATGTACTTAGTTACGTCATTATTTATTTATTTGAGTTGCATTGGCACACACTATGGTATCTAGAGTGAATAAATGTATATACCCTTGCACAGCATATACACCTACAGACAGACACTCAATCACAGGCATAGATTATCAGGGTTGAATGACTTCTAGTCTTTCGATCTTTCCTAATTTAGCTGTTTAGGTCAGTTGGAAAGGCACCAGATTTGCAGCCGTGAGACCTGAATTCAATGCCTTTGGTCATAATCATACCTTAATTTCTGTTCTACACTCAAGACAATCCTGTTGACGTCGTTGTGGAGTTAATGCTAACAGCGTTAAATGGATACCTTGTGGGCACAAAACACATCCCGGTTGTACAGCATATACACCAATAAACAGACACCTAATAGCAGGGGTAGACAATCAAGGTTGAATGACTTATAGTCTTTGGACCTTTCCTAATTGAGCTGTTGAGCTCAGTTGAAAAGGCATCAGATTTGCAGTCATGAGGTCCGGGATCCCTTGATCTGCCAGTCATCATAATCATACCTTAATTTCTCAATAAATGTACATTAAGTATCCCTTTGAGAACGTCTTGTGTTAATACAGGTACACTGCAATCAACGTATCAATAATTTTTATTTGCTTGATGAGTTTTTTGTCAAAAGGAATACGTTAAAGACTGTTGCTATTCTGTTGTTATGCTCGTCATTTGTTTGTTTTTTCTCCTTTTCGTCATGTTGTTGCTTCATTATTAAAGGCTGTTTATCCATGCAGCATAGTTTTACTAATCGTTGAATGAGAAAAGAAACAATTGGATAAAGGGGATATTTTGGTGATTTGAATGCCTGACAACATTGCTTTAAATAAAAAAGAAAATCCTCATAACTGAAGTGAATCTAGTAATGTCCTGTTATGTTTGGTTAAACTATGCAAGTTCCTTGAGTTAGTTTGCAGAAATTGATACAAAGTGTTTGAATAAGTTGTGTTTCGGATTAATTGACTATGATTATGCATTATGCATTCACTTGAGGAAAGGTACATGGTCATCTCACAAGATCAAATAAACTGTAAACATTTGCATTATGGCTTTAAATTGTAAACCCTGTATTATTTGTGTTTTAGGTCATGAGTTAGAAGAAATAAGAGTTCGTGCATTAAGAAATCTATTGTCAAAGTTATCACGTCAAATTTTGTCAATTGAGGAACTTGCTTATGAGAGGCAGCTCATGATCAACCTTTTACAATGGTTCAATTATCCA